>JAWPHD010008303.1:0-116918 GCA_037043455.1 Cyrtodaria siliqua | reverse complement strand
ATTAATTAATATAGTAAAGTTAATTTGATGCTGAGTAAATATACGTACACTGTCAGGACACCATCTATAAAAGCTACAAAAACAGAAAACTAAGCTTTCATATTTAACATAAGGAACAAGGTTCCAGAAATTCTGCTCCAGAACATACAATGGAATGGAGCTGGACAACATGCAGATAAACACGAAGACTTTTATTAACAAGAAAACTAAGTAAAACATGTATTTGTATAATCGGTTTAGTACATAAATTATAAAGTAACCCAACTGTGATCTATTAGTATCCTCATATACTTAAACTTGTTGTTTATTTCAATCAAGAGACTTAACGGAGATCCGTGTTGTTTTGTGTGACGTCATGTATTAAACTGTTTATCAATAGCACACACATTAACTAGTGTTTAATTATTTTACCTTTCAAGTAACTCCGAGTTTTGATATGTCTTTCCGAATTATCCGTGAAGAAATCAATATTCAATTGATCTACATCCCTTAACACATTAAATTAATGTACTGCAAGATTGCACATCGTCTTCTTTTGATTATAAGCTACCCATGCAACAGAACAATTCAAACGTTTATATTTATGTTTTGAAAATGCAATGTTTTCCTTATTTTTGTTGATAGTAAAACGTCTTCGATGTTACTAGATGTCGTGAATTGTGAACATATAGCATTGAATGTATTGCAACATTGACAATATACAATGTCACATGACAATATACAATGCCACACAGATGCTTATATGGCATAGTGTTTCTGTGTTGCGTTGACAGCGCAAAACATAAGGCACACCTATTTAAAGCCCCAATTGCCATATACAAGTCAGAAGATGCGCGCTGGGCGGCTTTTCTATATGAATTATGCTTGTTTTCAACATCAGAGGTCCCTTTTTTCAAAATTTTGATTACACTGCTGTAAAATAAATATGAAAGGTTTCACAAATACACGTTCATACCATGTAAAATCAATTGGTTTAATTATTTTTTTAAACAATCATTTGCAAAGTAAAGTTCAAAAATATTTTTAAACCAGTTGTCAAACAATGTGAATATGCCGGGATGAGCCTATGAGGTTATGACCGTTCCTAATACAGAATGTAAACATTTCCACACGTGGGTTGTGTTTATCAACACGCGTGCTGCAGCAGGACGGCTTCAAAACACAGTATTTATCATCAAAACCCAGACAAAGAGCATCACAATTCAAAGCGCGGTTGTCAACAGACTTTCAAAAGGCACCAAAATCTTGTATTTGTGAGTGATTATATCTGTATAGGAAAAGGTTTCAATGTTCATTAGTGAACTATTGTTTGATTCACTTCCAAAGTCGGCTGCTTCAGCATGTTGTAGGACAATGTTTACATCAGCTATATTTTAGTTGACTAGGCAAGGCTGATGTACAGCAGTGGTAATTTGATAGGCCCTCCTACAAATATTTACCTACAGCGTGCAGTATATTTCGGGGGGTTTAAGTAGTTTATTTTCAAGTTTAATATCACGGAATAAAGTATTTTAAAAATATGTAAAAATGGATTTTCTACGTTTATAGTATCATTAACCCGTAACCCGTTAAGCACGACTATAATAGCCTTTGTGTTCAATTGTAAACCCATTGTAACGAGTAACTCGCTGATCAGGACAATGCCCTCGGCTGCTGATACAGGTCATTACCTTCCTATCCCAAAAACACCCCTTTGTCACATAAATGGAATGGTCTTAATTCAAAAGTAGATGAACAGTCCTTATGTATATGTAGCGGGTTAAGGGTTAAGACAAATTTTAACATTATCTCATTAACAAACAACAAATCAACAAATTACCGTTATAACATAACAAACATTTATATGTAATCCCTGTAGTTGTTTTACTATTAAGAAATATAAAATATAGTCTTAAAATACATACAAAAAAAAATATGACCATTGGAATTATAGCTTTTGTTTCACTAAAAATTGGAAATGACGTCGTTAGTGGACAATACATGAACTTTCTTTAGGACATACACAGTCTACACTGGGCGACCACAATAACCATTACTGTGATTAATTAACGTATTGTTCTAACTCTATACATTTTTGTTGACAATGGACCATTTGTGAACAACACAATACAAGCATATAGCATACCTTCTATGCACCACAAAAATAGTTACTGCACCCAGCGAGAAATCTACATGTCATAACATGCCGGGATACGCAGTCCCGCGAACAAACGTCACGGGGGTGTTTACTGTTTAATAATCTCACACTAATGTTTAACGAATAGTAATTGTTTTCAAATTATTCCAACTCTTTTATATGTGTAAGTCGCAAAAAACAACATGTTACGTACATCTTTACACAATAGCATTTTGCAAAATGTCACAGTGTCTTCTACCCCTAAACTGAGCAAATTCTCAATCTGTCACTTGTTTTTTTAAAAATGCACAATTTTAATTTCTTGATAATAAACGTCTTCGTGTTAAATTATGTGTGAATTGTAAACACATAGGAATAACATGTACTATCATCACACCTATGTTTATTTTGTTCATATACCTCATAACTCAGACCACAAAGAACACCTATTAAGAAGTTTATGTGAATATCTAATTGTTAAGAAAAATCGAATTTTGTAATATGCAAAAGAAAAAACACTGGATTTCTTTGTTTAGATTAGATTTTCATAAAACACCATGGACATATAACAGCCTCACCATTAACACTAACACACTCAAATGTATCACAGCAGCTATGTTGATTAAAGGAATATAAAATGTAGTATGTATTGTAAATCGGAACATTTTAAAGGGAAACACGGCAATCTTGTAAATTTAATAGAACATTAAAATTAGCATCTCGATCTTATTAATTCAGTATAATCTCCGATTTTAAAACTGCTTGCATATAATTAAATAAAGTGTTGATGCTTATGTTGTAAATATATTATTGGTGCAATACAGACAGAGTTTGTTCTGAACTATTATAATAATTAATATTAATGATTACGCAAATGCCAAGGAAAAAACCCAACGGGAAGCCGCAAGTTTTAAACCACTCAAGATTGCAAATGTGTCCCTTTAAAACTATCATTTTATTAATTTCCACTTACTCCGTATTACTTTTTTGGTCACCTCACCTTTTTTAAAAAACGGAATTGAAAATTACAGAATGAAACCGTATCATGTAGAACTCATAATGAATTCCTGAAGGTCATGTGATTGGAAATTTGAAACAAACAACGTTATTTTTACTAACTACTATTATTACATCTGTTTCTCTAGAACTTGTAAATAAGACATGTCAATATACACAAACATGCATTTGAAATGATATAAAGCAATTTAACATACAGCTATCCCTGTATTTTCCACAATTTAAAATACAATTATCGTGCATGTACCTCGATCATAAATTCGTCATAGGTTGATACTCGTGTTATGAATTTGTCAACATATAGCAGTAATTTCTTTAATAATGGTGCAGATATGTTACAATATATGTATCAAACATCACACTATTACTAACAAACAGTAGCAAAAAGACGGTAATTCCCTGGACAGGTGACATATACACTATCCACATGTGAATTAGCATGTGTTGTTAATATATTCACATAGCACACACGAGTAAAACCTACGAAGTTTATTATAAAATGTAAATATAAGGAGAATAGTTTTAAAGTTTCTGATTAAGCATTAAGCGAATAACACAATAAAATATATCACAGCAGTTAGTTTGATTAAAGAAGTATAAAAAATTATCAAAATGTTCATTTATATATAACGTGTAAATTCGAACATATTTGTATAACCTAGTACATATCATTGATAAAAAAACACAAAGTATTTGTTTCGCTAGATGTCTGTAACTATACAATACACAAAATGCATGAGGCGGAGAAAGACATGGATACTAAGTATACCCAAAAACACATCTCAGCATACGTGATGTATATTGTCCTCTAAGGATAAGTCCTCTAAAGGTAGCCTAAATAGGCCAGGCCAACCTGTCCCAATTATAATATAGGACTTCTCGAAAACTGTTTTGAAATATTTGCTTCCAAAACATAGACAAGAAGACACAAAACTATCAAATTAAGTCTGTGAAAAATATATAATGATTGTCTTGAACAATTATTTTTTATCCTGAAACTAGATACAAATACAAACTGTGTCTTAACAATGGCCAAAACTCCATCTCATTCCTATAAAATGATATGGTCAGAAGGCTAGAGATGCGCCTAAAACTGCAATCAAACGTGCATATACATCTAATTCATTTCCACTAGACTCGTGCTATGGTGATTGTCACAAATAAAGGCACAATTAGGTAATACAATTCGCATAAACTTCCTACACTGTCAGTGGAAATTGGTCAAGTTATTAAGAGGTAAGTGTGAGGTTTGGTGCACCCCCCTAGAACCGGTTTAAACACCCCAGTGGCCTACTTTGCCACTGACCGTTCCAAGGCGGTAGCCCTATTGTCAACCCTTTTTGTGTTTGTGATGTCGTTTGCATTTATTATTGCATTTGCCTTCTTGTTTGTCTGTTTGCGTGTTTTTTTTCTGTGTTTTGTGGTTTACTGTCCTCCTTGAATGCTACTTTCCCTGTCCGATCTTTTATATTTCTTATTAAAACGTTTTACACAAAAACACTTCTATTCCGTTGCATTTTACAGAGTTGTTCGCAACCGAAGAAAGATTATTCAAAAATGAGATATAGAGTCCTATAGTAACCACAGCGTTCGAACGCAATGGCATCGTAGGTCCGCACTGTGCTGCAAACAAGGACTTGATAATACAATGAAAGACAAAAAAAACAACAGAAAGGGTGGAGAAGACAGGGTTACCGACTTGGAACGGTCAATAGGCGATAAGGCCTACTGGTTAGCTTGAATCAGATTTTATATGCGCACAATCCTCGCTATTATCCTGTTTTCAGCGCCCCAACTAGACAAGGACAGTGTAAACAAAACTACTCATCCCATCAAAAGGAATTTTCTAACAATAGAGAGTCCCACATCCAGAGAAACTTTTTAAAAAATGAAGTATTAATAATAATAAAAAAAAATCCAATGCAGTTAAAAAAAGTGAAATTCCTTTTCTTGGTGCGCCATTTCCATAGATATTTAGTACTAATTTAATTACCAGATCTTTCTTTTCCCCATGAGGTCCTTGGGTCTTGATTCAACTAGTGCTCTGATTCGGCAAAAATGACAAAAATATATGTAATACTAATTAACTTTTACGTTCGCAAACAGGTATGTGTAATGAGAGCTTAGAGTTACTGCATACTGTTCTTAAAATATGTAATAAGCGTGTCCAATACGCTCAATATACATACTTATGTGATTATTCATTTCATTGTATTTTGCCTTTCGTTCTGTGTCCTACCATGTCCTGGCAAACACCAGCATTGCCTTTAGACAAGCGATGCTCCCGTGCTGCCGATAGAGCCGCGTGCAGATTCGGTGTGCTCGTTCAAGATCCTCTAGTAATTTGGACTCATGGACGTCTTGACTTCTACTGATGTTCACAATACCCCGCATCAATAGTTCCATCGTTCTCATAATGTCATCCAAAGTCGTCACCCTATAGTAGAAAACTGAAATAAAACATGAAAAGTGTCGTTTCTGTCAAATAGTCAACGCTTTTAAGCATATGTATCGATCGTTATGTCGGCTGTATGGACTCTCTTGAGTGGAAGCATCCCAAGAGGTAACAATATAACCATATAAAACTTATTCAAAATAAGTCGCCTCAGACACAAATGTTTTAGGCAAAAGTGGCTAAATACAATCATTTCTTGCCTCCTGTGGTAATATTGCCCTGATGTTGACTATTTGTGTGTTGGCATGGTAGAGAGAATATATGCTGCAGATTGGACTGAATTGGATTTGTATAGTCGCACCAACAGCTAAGGTTATATGGCGACTTTTCCAGCTTCCAATTGGTGGAGGAAGGCCCCCAGGTGCCTCTCCGGACATTTTTCGTGCACGGGCGGACACCTTTCCGCAAGCCAGCTGGATAGCTTCCTCACATAAGGATTCGTAGTCCCCGGAGGGATCGAACCTACAGCGGTGAGGGGCAAGTGATTTCACAAGTCAGAGACTCTCACCATTCGGCACGGACGCCCCCTGTTGCAGAATGGAGTGTTGCATTAAGTTAAGTTCATGTTTCATAGCCAATTAAACTAAGGTATACATGTAACAAAGCAAAAAAAATCATGAAATATTCGTTAAATGGGTTTAACAAGAACCACATCGTTCATGCTATAAGCCAAGGTATTCAAAATAACTAATAAAACATGTCGGCGTACTCAATGCTCCGAATTGTATAGAGTAGATAGGCGCTATTTATTTTTCCATTTGGTAAAATGTTAACGTTTGAGTATAAATACTCGGTTTCTAAATATATCTTAAATATGTTTAAAATCTACCTCTTCTATTTTCCAATTCTATTCTTATTTATCAACGAAGTACTTCTTGACGCAAGCCCCATCTTAATATTGTAGTAGAACAAAAAAAAAAAAACACGCTATGAACCGCTTCTAATATAGAGTTTAATTACAATGAGTTATTCAAATACGGGATTTCTATCTTGAGTAAAAATACATCCGCATTAAAAAACGAGGGCGCTAGCACGAGTTTGTTTATTTGGACTTATTTAAACGAGGGAAAGAAATATTGTCTAAAAATACTGTGGTAATTAAATTATATATTACATTTTTCAAAAAAATAATTAAAATACCTTACTTAAGCTATTTTTCACCTCGCATATTGAAATTCCTTTTGCATATGCCATCTCTAAGCTCGTGTCTTCATTGAGACTGAAGAAAATCAAGTCGTTTTAACAAACCGGAGAATAAATTACCGAAATCTTTATATTTCTACTATATACATTTTTCTTGAGAATTTATAAAAAGCCGTAGTTCATTGTTTGTTTATGTGTGCGTTTGTGGTTGACTGTCGTCCTTGAATGCTACTTTTTCTGTTCGATTTTTACTTTTTACACGCGGGAAATATTTCCCGTTAGTTATTATCACTTTTCCGTCTCTCAGAAATCTCTGAAAATCCTTGCAAGAAATGTAATATAAACTGATACTTACCCTTATGTATGGGAATGGTTCTACTGGCTCAACGATTCCAAATGTCAAAACTGTCAAGAAGGTTCGCATCTACGCCAGAATTTGGTGTACGATTGTTGGCACCAAGAGACGCCGGCGTCCCCAGAAATAGACTAACGGAGCGTATTGGCCAGATATGTGTTGACCTGCACGACGAGCCCAGTCAACTCGGCGTGAGATTCACTATTGCGTACGATTAGCAATATAAACGTCCCTATTTGTAGAACAAAACTGTCCACCTGTAACGTAGTATGAGAGAAATTGAAATTAATGGAAACTATAATTTCTTAACGGAGAGAAGGTGTTTTCCAAATGCATCTATTTTCTTAAAGTAGTTGTTGGGGGTTAGAGGTCTATTATTTTGACATTAAAGCCTGCTTCCATATGTATGAATAAAAAATAATTTGTACTTTTTTCGTTAATCTCATGGGTTTAAAAATAATATTGGTGGTATTAATCTGCAAAAACATTTGCTTTGAAATTTCAAACAGTTAATTATTTGTGAAAATGCAAGACTAAAGAGACACCAAACTAACGAAAAGTTTTAGTTTAAAAAATGTATAATATATAATTCTTCTCGAGGGGAAACAACTCAGATATGAAGACTTACAATAGTAATCATGGATTGTGAGTTCCTAATAAAATTAGTAGCCGACATAAAAAAACTCATCATTAAGAAAAGATTGTGTAAATTCTGCTGACATAATGGATTGCAGTTTCTAATAAAATTAGCCAAGAATAAAATTAGCCAAGTGTTATATCAATTAAATGTAGACAAAAAACAACTGATCATTAAGAAAATAGTGTGTAAATTCTGTTCACATTGGTTAAATTGCAAGAAGTTGCATTTATTCTCCCCGACTGCCGGTGTGAAGGGGTTGGGGTGTATTCACCCCGACTTGGTGGGGAGGGGGTGGAGGTGGGGGGGGGGGGGCGGCGGGAGCATGTCGTGATCGTTTCGCAGAGTAAGCTTAAATCAATGAATAATGATCGAATGACAGCGCAACATATTAAAACCCCGTTAAATAAATACATGGAATTGGAAAACGAGATGTTGCAAAGCTTCAGAATGCCTCATCAGAATGCCACATACATCTGCATAGAACGAAGACTTTCTCTTCGTTAATGTGGTCAACCGCAAGTGGTGTCACAGAAACAAGAGATGTCGCATGACAGAAAAGCTCGACGATCGGATACTTTTAGTAAATATGAACAAAGTGTGACGAAAGTTAGTTAAAAAAAGGTTTGTAACATGAGCTGTTCAGTAATACGTGTGGGTGTTCCCCCCCACCCCCTGCCCCCACCACCACCCTCCCCACCCCGAGTACTGAATACTCTCTAATTTAGAACTGAGTACTGAATACTCCTTCATTTAGACCCGAGTACTGAATACTATTTAACATGGATAACCCGAGTACTGAATACTTAACCCGGGTAGTGGGTACTGAATACTCTATAAATTTGCCCTGAAGGGGGGGGGGGGGGGGGGGGGGGGGGGAGGGCGAGAACAGCCCCATACGTTATTTGTACAGTGGGGTGGGGGGCAGCCCCATACGTTATTTGTACAGAAGTTGATATTAATAAATGATATCGATAAACGATTGAAACTATTGAAACGATTGAATATTACATTTATTTAAACAAAATCAGTGAAACATGTGTTTGTTTGTATTAAGTGTGTGTCTTCCTTTTCCATGTGTGTCACCAAGAAAGGGAACATTAGAAGTATTGTTAATTAATTGTTTTGGGCTAACATTATTATCCATAAATCATTATTTCAGTTACTTAACTGCACTTGAAACTAGTTAATTTAATAATCATTATGTCGTTCTTTTAGAAGTAAGACTAGGTTTGGTTGGGAAGCCGCGGGGTAGTATGTGTTTTGTGAGCCGACGATCAATCTCATGAACAGTTGATGTGAATTCATTTATTGCATGAAGTGTCTTTATTTGCGTTAATCTTATACTTAGAGCTATGGGTAATTTATTTCCTATTCTATGTTCATTTGCTAGTCTGGTTCTCTGGTTCTATGGTGGCTGATTTGTGCCATGTCGTGTTGGAGTGTTGGCGGGGGCGAAGACACGACAACACGACAAATACCTTATTTGTCGAGTTGTCGTGTCATCGTGTTGGCGTGTTGGCGAGGCGAAGACACGACAGCACGACAGACTTTATGCGACAACTCGACATTCAGAGGGCGCCTATGGGCGGCCATTACCGCCAAAAGTATGTTTTTAATAAATCATCCAGTCAAAGATGAATTAATTCATCGGTATTATATTTAATTCAATGTAACTTTAATTGATTCACTACTTTTTTTGAAACCATCTAATCAAACTTAAAACAATCCGATGCTTTGTGAAATAATCCGGAGTGTTTTTTCAAACCATCTGATCGAACTTGAAACGATTCAATGCAATGCTAAACAGTTCAGTCGGAAACATGAATCAAAGCAAGCGAATGTGAACCAATTTAAAAGTAACCCAGTCAATTTACCGATACGTGAAACAATCTATAGGAAACTGAATTAATGCAAGACCAAAGCACTCAATTTAATGACAGCAGAATCAATTTGACATAAAGACAAATGGCCGATACTGAACAGAATTAATACGATGTAAAGTGAATTAAGTCAGTGTATTCCCAAACAGTTGTGCGAGGGCGTGGCGCCCTCGCACAACTGTTTGCACATACATAAGCTAGAAATTTACTTCCCTTGATAAGCATTCCATGCGGTGTCCTGTTAGTGCCATCTTACCATCGCATCTTACCATCGACCGATGGTAAGATGCGATGGTCGATGGTAAGTTGCGATGGTAAGATGCGATTGTCGATGGTAAGATGCGATGGTAAGTTGCGATGGTAAGTTGCGATGGTAAGATTCGATGGTAAGATGCGACGGTAAGATGCGATGGTCGATGGTAAGATGCGATGGACCATCGACTATCGCATCTTACCATCACATCTTACCATCGACCATCGCATCTTACCATCGCATCAATCGTAATGTAAATTAGGCCTCTTCTTCGCTTTCACTCTCTCTCTCTCTCTCTCGTCTCTCTCTCTCTCTCTCTCTCTCTCAGGTTTGTCAGTGAGACGATTTTATTAAATATTAAATTGATAAATGTGTTAAGACGAGTGTAATGAAAACTATTCAACCATGTTGGGGAGGGTGGGTGGGTGGGTTTGGGTGAACAAAACCTGCTTTGTTCAATTCTAATTAATTTTATATGAGCGTTCAACTTAGGTCTTGCAAACATTTATGCGTGGTTGTATGATAACCCAGCCCTACCTATTTTTTTCGAGAGAAACCTAGCAATTTGTTTCCAGATTTATCAGAAAAATATAAAAAGCACGGCTGTTTTGGGTAAAAAAAATGCTATGTACCTAAAATCTATAAATCCGTACCTACACTACCTACTTTTCTGGCATTTTTACCCCAAACACACATATTTTTGTTTGGCCTTATTACGGAATTATAGCTCACCTATGGACGCGTGTAATCTATCAGACTTCAAACTTCGGAATTTGGGAATTCAGAAATCGGAATTCAGAATTACAACAAGTTTGGGATTGTCACCTTTCTGTGACTGGGTTTGAGTAGGTTCCAGTGGGGAGAGGAAATGTGGCAGGGAGCGCGCCTATATAAATCCTCCAAAAATACTCACCAACCTCGAATTGCGGACATCCTTGTTAAAACCGGGATCAATACCCTGTATGCGGATTGACTAGATAAATTCCAGACAGCCCCTGCCCCACCAAGCTCTTAATGTTTCTTTAGGCCTTCAGACAACTAGTAACATATAAAGTATACTTGACCTTAAAAAGTGAGGCACTGCATGTTTTATGCATAGTTATAATCAATTAGTGTCATTTAAAAAGTTGATTGTGAAATGTGTCCGCTTTCCTTTATATAAGTATGTTTCATATAAGTATGTTTCATCTCCAATGAATGCACTCCTCACTCGCCCACAAAAAAAGTATGATAATGGACCTTTGGAAACGACCGAGCACGACACATACGAAATATTGCAGTCTCGGTTTGATTGAGACTGTTCATGAGCGGTAGTGAAATATGCTAGCTACCGCTCACGCCCTCTAGCCCCGGGTTGAGCAGAACTCAATATTCATAAAATCAATAGTACACAATTTTAACCATCCCACTTGTTTGCAATATTCGGGAATGGAAAACTTGGTCAAGTTCGATACCAAGAGTGGTGTGTCATAAGTCGATTGTAAGATGCGATGGTCGATGTGATGGTCCATCGCATCTTACCATCGACCATGGCATCTTACCATCGTAACTTACCATCGATTAATTTTATAAATATATTGTTGAATTTAGAATTTAGATTCAACATAGATGATTTCTATAGAAAAAAATGTATACATTATTTTTTTCAAGCGATGTAGGCATTCAGTTCTCAGAATGATATTATATAACCCATATTGTGAAAAGTGTCAGCCCTAAATCCACCAGAAAGATTTATTCATTTAGCTCCACGTTATTTTCATGGAAATTTCATGTACATATGTGTGTTTAAAAAAATAGGTGAACATGTATTCGGAAGTTGTGGTTTGTACGTGGTAATATATCATACAAATTGCTCTGCACTTCTGGCGCGCCGCCAATACAATAAGACAGACGGATGTTCTCATAATGGGATAACATCAAATTGAATTTAACAGTTAATATGTTTTCACAAAACAGATAGATCTAACGACAGGCATACCTATAACATAAAAAAATACATCAATGTATAAATATGTATTTTTTTTATTTATTTTTTACATTGAAAACCAAGTAGAACAGTTTACAGTATGTCATTTTAAAACATATTTAAGGGGGGGTAGTAGAGAAACAGGTGGGAAAGGGGGTAGTAGAGAGATGGGGGGGGGGGGGGGAGGGGGGCGGGGGTGTAGTCGAATCACATATTGTCTCCCCTGTTGTATTGTATAACATATTGCACTTATAGTGGGTTAGCATTATTGAACTTAGTATTATTTTGTACTTTGTATTTTTATTTGTACTTGTTAATACCTGTCTTTCTTGCACTATAATAACAATTGTGTTACATTTACCCCACCCCGCCCACACCCTACCCCCATCGACTACCCCCCGCCCCCCCCCCCACTCTCTACTACCCCACTTCCCACCTGTTTCTCTACTACCCCCCTTAAATATGTTTTAAAATGACATACTGTAAACTGTTCTACTTGGTTTTCAATGTAAAAAAAATAAAATACATACTCCCTATACCTATAACATAAAAAAAAATACATCAATGTATAAATATTTATTTTTTTATTTATTTTTTACATTGAAAACCATATAATACCATTAATATCACTTTTTGTTGCAAATAAAATAAAACTCACCTTGTTAGTTGGATAAACCATAGTAATTCCTTTTTATATTTTATTTTATTTGATATTTTATCGCTAATATTTTGTTATTATTTTAAATCGATGAATTTGGTGTAAACCAATAGACACAAATTCAATATATAACGGGAATGCAATCTTGACGGGAATGCATATATCATATTACAGTATTTGTATTTAAAAATTATTGGTAATTATATATACGCATGGACCAAATGGTCCCGCTTGAGAGCCGTCAATAAAGTTTGACTATGGTACCTTTTTTTACTGCGCTCGCTACTCTTTCGCAGTAGGGGAAGGAAACTGGAACGCTTGGTGAAACCTATTAATAGGTTGGATGTCAGCTTTAACCGTTTGTTAAAAAGCTACGAATCGCGTTATTTTTAATGGTCCTTTGGGACCAACGTGCCCAATATAGGTGGCTTTGAAGTAGAATACCGCTTAAGCCGGTGCTATGGGGCGTGAGAGGTGTTGCTTCTTTCATTACTTCTCATGAACAGACTCAATAAAACCGAGTCTGCTGCTTTATTCTCTTAATTTTGTTTGCTGCTCCCAAAGGATCAACTTTATCGGTATTTATTAGTGTGAAGTGTAATTGATTATAAAAAGAAAATGGAATGTAACTGTATTACTGTATTACTCTGTTTGAATGACATATAATGAATACAAGGAGGTTTACTTTTAGTATGATGGGGGTAATCTGAGCCTTTTTACGATTTTGATATTTCATTGTGTAACAGCCAGATGAAATATCAAAATCGTAAAAAGGGCTGGTTCTCTGCTCGGATTAGCGAAGGGGATGGGGTGTGGGGGGTGTCGGCCGGAGTAACACCGAGGATTTGACAGAAATTAACTCCTGTTTGAAAGGAAATGGCTGTTCTAGTCCAAAATACCCACCCACCCCACCTCCACCCACTCTGGATTTAGACCCTGCACATAGAAAGTAAAAAAAATACCCCTTTTTCCTCAAAAATATCCTACGCTTACAGAAACAAACACTACCCTAGGAAAGCTTTTCATCAAACCACGAACTCCTAAAAAATCTACAAAATATCCCCATGGATATATATATATCTATATATAAAATCTCAGAAATACCTCCCTGAGTATTTTTCCTCTACCCCCACCCAACACATCTCGCAAATCCTTTGCAGCCTACCTCATTACCTCATGCGCTTACCTAAAAGTCACCTCCAATAGAAAACATTTCTTGACAAGAGGGGGATAGGGGCGGTGGTCCGGGGGCTTTTTTTAACTTAGGTATGCAATGTCGCGTTTTGGCGTATATCTGACAGACAACTTGTGTTGTATTTGAAGAAATAATTTTTTGGCCAATTTTGAGAATTAACATTTCACTAAAGTTAATTACTTACACTGAAATAAAATAAACAAATTTTGACCCCAACCACCTTTGGCTTCAGTTTTTATAGCATTTTTGGACTGTTTTTCTTCATTATTTTTTTTTCATTTTTCATATTGATGTATAAACCCGGGCCTATATGGCCTAATAGTAGAAACACCTCCACTTCCCCAACATCACCTTTCAAAAAAATTCCATTCCTTACTGGGTGGTGTTACTTATGAGTGTATATAATGATGATGTCGACATGATTTAAAATAAAATTGGATTAAAGAGACATTATACAATTTAAATTAAAGGGACATTTTCCAATATTATTTGGACTTTATTCTAAAATCGGATTTTAAAGAAATTCGGGATCTTAATTTATGTATTCTGCAAGTAAATATTTTTCATTGTATAATTTGAATACAAATAGTTGTTGCTGGTTTTTGCACTTTCTTGTTATTGTTTACCAGTAACAGGTGGGAACGAATATTGCGTAAAGAGCGCAGTTAGACCAACACTGTTGACACTGTGGGTACTGACTTAAGACAGAACCCGGTATAATACTAATCCGAGCCTTCCCTGACCCTAAAAGCCCTTTTTATTTGTTTTGTTTATTTTTGTGTGCGGCGATTCTGGCTGGTGCAGATGAAATATCAAAATCGTAAAAAGGGCTGGTAAGGTCAGAGAAGGCTCGGATTAGTATCATACCAACAATGGGACTACCATGTAAAATGTTGCTCCTAGGTTAGGAATTAAACATTTTTCTATTTCTCTGGGTACTCCCGTTGCTGTCCCATCGCCACCGGGTGAATTAGTTATTATAAGTGCATATTTGCTTTTGTGTGCATCCACCCAGTTATTACTAATATCCTACAACTTTTTCACAGGTACGAACATTCTAAAAAATCTAAAAGAGAACAAACAAAAATGGAAATGGTGGGGAAGGTAGTAGGGTTGGGGTGGGTGTAATAACACTCAGAATAACGTTTCGCCTAAATGTTTATTCCTAAAAAAAAAGCCTCCGCAAACTCGATAGAATGAGGGCCTTTATATATATTATGCGCCATTTAAATTAAAGTTTGTTATTTCTTTTTTTATATATACGTGTAGATAAAACTGAGAGACCATTGCCCAAATACCCTCTAGAAATTACAGGTCTGTGTTGACGCTAAAATGTTGATAAATTAGCCTGATATGGAAAAAATAAATAATAAAAAAGACGTTACTAGTATATCATTTGTTCTCTCAATGTGTACGCATGCTCTACATACATACAGCTGCCCTATATGAGTTTTCACCATAGATACAGATAGTTACGCTCTTTTCTGTGATGCAATTCTTGACGACTGTATATCTTTCTTGGCTACTTAGCAACTTGAGCACACACTATGCAAAGTTTTGTTTTGTTTTTAGACCCTTGTTGAATATCCCTTATTGAACAATAGGAAATGTGATATTCCAGATAGTATATATCTAATTATACGCACCCCACTTCCCCCTTCACTGACTGAATATACACTTAACGCCTTAGGACATCATTAGTTGCTTTAGTGACATAACATCACGTGTAATAGCAGCAATATATCTCCTGCTTCTTTAATTGGTCAACCTAGTAATTGAAATAACAAGCTAGAGAAACTAGTGAATCTTTCTGTGAGGTATCACTATAATAGCTGCTGCTGAGTGTGCGCGATGACTATAACCTTACATGTGTTGAAAATGACGTAAAACACCATATAAACAAACAAACAAACACATTGTTTAAGAGCTAGGAAGACCTAAACAATAATAAAAAGGTTGTGGTATAAATTAAACCAAGTATTTCAAATATAATTACAAAGTCCTACCTAAAACAAACTATTTGTATGCATGCGTGCATATTGAAATATGTAATCTATTGTTTTTTTCTAAGAATTACTTGCATAAATAATTTAAATTTGCATTAAATAAGTGCGAAAACCAAGTCGTGCGCTCAAATTTCCATTTAAAACTGTTCTTCACACGCTTTAAATCTTAATTTTTAAAAATAATTTTAGTTGAAAAGTTTTGGCAGGCCTGTCGCAATATTCTCATTTTTAAAAGCGGCGCATTGTTCCCTGTCTCCCACCGCATCTTAAGGATGGGGTTAGGGTAAGCGGGTTAGGGTATGTTGTTTGGTGAAGAATCTGCACCACTATACGTTAAGATCGCCCATCCTCTTCCCTTCAAAATGTGACTTCAGTATTGGCATCGTATGCTCCCCCACCCCCACCGCACCCACCGTCTGGTTAATATAGGTAAGGCTACATTAAGTCAAACCATAAGCATATGGTTGCCGATAATTTATTTTGAAAACAAGATTTTCTTGATTTAAATGGCCTATAAGATATAACTAACACTCCGTTCTGTATTGATGATCAAAACAAATGGATAATTCAGAATGTATTATTTAAACGACACGCAGCTCCAGCTTGCCAACTTCATTTTATTTGACCAAATCATAGGATTATGAGTTTTAAAAACAGTTTCAGATAGATACAAATTGGATAAGATTTCAGTTTATTCACGATTGCGAATGTAGTAGAGTTTTGACAATCTCCACGTTCCTTTACTTTCCGAAATATTTATTTTGTATCTCATTCTGCAATGCGTCCTAAATTAATTGACTGTCTGGAAACGGGATATATAACACATTATTGATCATATCTTAACTGTATATCTCGTTTTCTTAACTTTGTATCTATAGCATACTGTTTCTGATGACGTGGGTCCCGGGTCGTTTCGCACACTTTCCCGTTCGCACATCGGTCGTTTCGCACATCGGTCGTTTCGCACATCATTTTGATAGTCGTTTCGCCCACTAAGTCGTTTCGCCCATCATCTATCAGGTATTGTATTTGATTATTAATTTAATGAGTTTATTAAACTGAATAATAAGTTAAGGTATAATCATAGTGTATCATATATATTATCTGTCAAAAAAAACTTTAAATTACTCATAACTGTTATCCAAATGTATTGGCGAAGAACATATATAGATATATAGATATATATTCAGGCTTAAACAAAATAAATATATATATATAGTTTTATATTTATTTTAGCTTATACAGGATAACATATTTAGCCTGAATAAATCTGATTGATTGGTTACATTGTAGGATTGTATAATATATTGTAGTGTTGTTGTTTTTTGCGTGTTTTTATTAGCGTCCTGTTACGTCGGCCAACATATTTTATTCATAATTGAATGATTAAAAATATGTTGTTTCCGGTTAGTACCAACGAGGAGGTGTAACTAGGACTTGGTGGTAGAATCTACCACCCATTCACTAACCATATACAGAACAAATATTACATTACGCAGGGATGAAAAATCAAGGAATACATAGCAGTTTAGAAGTTCTCTTTATGTTTTTGTTCGTTATTTTGCCAATTAAAACGGTAAAACATTTAAATTAAAAAATGAATAAAGAATAAAGCCGTGAATTAAAGAAAATTATGACGTTTTCAAATTCTTGTGTAATGTTTACAGTACATTCCAACATTTCATAATTACACATACACATATACTTTTTTTTTTTTTTTTCTCTTTTTTTGTGTCTCTTTCTTTTCATATTTTTTTTGGTGCAATTGTGCACATCTTTTGACACATTTTTTTTCATATATTTTTTTGTTGTGTTTTTTCGTGGTGCGTTTGTGCACATCTTTTGACACTTTTTTTATATTTATTTTTTTGTTCAATATACAGGATAACATATTCTTATCAATATATAATCGGCGTTTATTTACTCAGCTTCCACTGGTGGTGCCTGCGTCTTTGGTGTATATATTCTATGTCTGTCAGCACCTCTTTCAGCTTGGACAGCACGGCGACGTAGTCCTGTGTCTGTCTTCGCGACATCAGAATGAATACCAGAGGGATCTGTTTCTTGCAATCGTCTTTCTGTATAAACGCGTGGATCGACATCATCTGCCCTCTCTTGAACGGGTCATTCATAACATGAAATATATAAAGACTATTAATGGAAATACAAGTTGCCAGTAAAATATCGATAGTTATATACAGTTATATAAATTGCGAATTGAGATATGTTAGAAAAGCAGTTCGTTTGATAAGATATACGTTTTCCAGCCATAGTTTTTCATACACATATTATATGTCACTATTTCAGTTTTACATACCTTAAAGGTGCCGTCCATAAACCAACGCTTGGCTCGTCCGAGCAACTGCAACTGGTGCTGTGTGGAGAAGATGAAATGGCGAGCCGTATCAACGTGTATGTCATCTACCAGAAAATCCTCGCATTGCAGGAAGTCGGTGTCCACCTGATATTTATAAAATGAAATGCAAAAAATGTTAAAATAAACAAACAAAACAAACATTACAACTATGCCGCATATAAATATATATACTTATTTATACTTATTTATACTTACAGTAAATGTTAGGTCTTTGGGTTCAGAGGGTCTCGTCTTCGCTCTGATCCTGTTGGCTGCACGGGACACCAAACTCGGTTTGAACAGCCCCACATCAGTTGGTGTGATATGCTCGAGCATTGCCTCTTCCACGATCTCGCTAGCAGAGCGGAATACATGGGCCATAGCAGCCTCCTTGACCTGCAACACATATAAAACAGTCAGTTTGGTTTAAAATAATCGGTATAATTGAGAAGATATTTTGTATAATTATTTAAGACATAATACATACCTCGCACTTAAGGTTTAAAAAGAAATAAAGCAAATACTTTAAAATAATTTTACACACCTGGCACTTTACTGCTGTCTTCTTCATGACGCCTGGATCGGCAGGATGGACGTGATCATGGCTGCCTACATGAAAATCATCTCTCACCTGGCGGACTGACGCGTGACAACGCATCGCCTTGCTGCGCACGTTGCATGTCCATAGCGTGGATGCTGCGTACACTTTCTGAAAACAGCAATACAAATAACATACGGCTAACAATTTATATTTTTATCTATTTATATCACTTTGTCCATTTAATGAAATGGATGCTGCGTTCACATTCTGAAAACCTAACAATTTATATTTATATCTATTTAAATCACTTTGTCTATTTAATGAAATGGATGCTGCGTACACATTCTGAAGACAGCAATACAAATAACATACGGCTAACAATTTATATTTTTATATTTTTATCTATTTATATCACTTTGTCCATTTAATGAAATGGATGCTGCGTACACATTCTGAAAACCTAACAATTTATATTTATATCTATTTAAATCACTTTGTCTATTTAATGAAATGGATGCTGCGTACACATTCTGAAGACAGCAATACAAATAACATACGGCTAACAATTTATATTTTTATATTTTTATCTATTTAAATCGCTTTGTCTAATAAGTTACCTTCTGGCCATAAGTGTACCCATCAGAGCTAACTAACAGCCGACCACCACGCTTGCTGCCCTTCTCGAAGATCGAAAAGGTCACGGATTCGTCTTCAATGATGGTTTCCGACAGTCCCGGCTCGATCAGAGAACTGAAAAGTGGATGCATTAACATAACATAAAACATAAAGCATGTACAATAATAATACAAAAAATTAGCACATCAATAATGAATCGGAAAAAAAAGGCAATTTAATATCTTATATTTACCGTTCTATAATTTCTGCTGGGTCTTCGATGTCACGGTTAGCTATGTCAAAGGAATCATCTAGTCCTAGTGAGGTTGTCTCTGCCAAAGGTAAGCTGCAATAAATATACAATATATATAAAACTTTTTCAATAGTATTTAAATATATTAAATATAGTGAGTGTAAACAAAACGAAGAGACTCATAGTTTATAATAACCATAGTTAAATTATAAACATTGTTAAAAACAAAGATTGTCAGTACCTTTCGTGGTTAACGTCTGTGATGTCAGATGAAGTCGTCGCTGTCGTGGAGTTGAGGCCCGACACGTTCATTGTAAAATCACCGTAACGCACATCAATTCCGTCAGCTTCTTCATGGATCTATATAGGTAAAACACAACTTTAACACACGGATGATAATACAACGAAGTAAAAATATTAATTAATAATAACAATAATAAATTGATATAATAAGATTATATAATAATGATAAATATATATAATATATATATGATAATACTATGTACGCTACATACGTCTTCAACGGTTGTTGTCGTCGCTGTCGAGTTGATGTCTGACACATTCATTGTGAAGTCACCAAATGCTGAAACATCCAGCGTACTCTCCGTCGTACCATCCGCCGTACCATCCATATCGATAGCAGCTTCTACAGAGGTCTGAAAGTAAAACACAAATGTAATACAAGGCTGATAATGTAATAATAATATTAACAATAATAAATATAGTAAGATTATAGAATAATGACAAAAATTATAATGAAAACGAATATGATAAAACTGTGTTCTGAAAGTAAAAAAAACTTAAAACGTAAATTAACATAATGATAATATTAATAATAATAATCATAATCGACATCATCGGCTTATTCAGGGTTCTAAAAGTAATAACTTAAAAAAAAAAAGTAGTACCTCGACCGTGGGCTCTTTCGATGGTATCCGTAACACACACTCCTTACAAACGAATACCAACTCGATCCGCAGCTTCAGAGCTTCCCGATACTGTTGTAGAGAAATGCCTGAAATGGAGTGCACATACAAAACATACGTTAATATTACAACTTTAATATTACAATATTTAAACATGTATATTCGTTATTAAGAAATATGTACATAAATAAACATGAATCGCATGTGCGTTTATTTGTTGTGCATTATGTGCAAAATTTAGCTAAGATGAACTTAATAAGAAATATGTACATACATATACATGAATCGCACGTGCGTTTATTTGTTGTGCATTTTATCAAATATTAACTTAATAATGTACATAAATATCGTTTACATTTCGAACACTACTTCATATGTATGCAAAATTTAGCTAAGATGAACTTAATAAGAAATATGTACATAAATATAGTCATATCGTTTACATTTCGAACATACCTGAATCACACGTGCGATGCTGCCACAAATTACAAGAGTCGCACTCGATGGCCTGCTGTCTGGGGCGCACCTCCAACCCACACGAAACACATAACGCGGGCATAATAAATAAATGATAAATCCACACAAACAATCCGTAAAACAAAATGTTAACACTAAGAATGTAATATTAAGTAGTTTTAGAGAAAAAATATCTTTATAAATCACATGCACGAGAGATATGAACTGTATGCAATGCAAAGTGTATATGATACATCTCATTTGGCTTATCAATTTATACACACATTTTGCCAGTAACACTAAAGAGCATGTAATTAAACTTAATTAAACAATACAGTTACATTTTACGCTTTTGATGTTTTGTCAGTTTGAATAGTTTCACAGAAGATGTGTTAATTTTAAATAATTGCGAAGCGAAATATATTAATTCTTAATTTAAACTTTCAAAACAAATTAAATGTTTTTAATTATCATAATATTAATGATAATTATTTATATGCCGATAAATTTGTTCTTTGATCAATACCAGCTTAAAGGTATCCCGCTAATCATCATAACTACTTGCATTCCGGCTGATTGCACGTGTTAAGAAAGCATGCTATAATCACATAAATGTTGCCGCGCACACTTCTTGAATAAACACAATGTTTATTTGCTAATCTGTTTAACTGCTAATTATAATCAATTAGTATGAAATCACAAGGGTTTCTTTAACAATCAATGACTTAACCGATCTTTTAAAATATTAATTGCCATAAAACACATTATAATTATGGCTTATTTTATTTCTTTATTAAGTCGAAGTTAAAGAAAAACAATATTTAGAAAAAAATAAGTAAACATTTTTCAAAGAAACACGCGACAAATGATCTTAGATTAATACGTTGACATGCTAAGTTTAATGCTTGATAAAATCTTCAATATTACATGTAATACATCTATATTTTCTCTAGACTTGTAGGCTGTTTGATACTGTAGATATATTTGAAATACGGGTAAAGGTAATATAAACAATAAACACAACTGTAGTCTAATTCTTTTTTTATTCAAAGTAATTGACAAACAGTAATTATTAACTATTTGGGACGATGAAATTTTATGCTTTTTCCTTCGAGAGGCTTGCATGTAGTCATCATCTGAAATAGAAATTATTGAATTTATAACAAATAAATATTTAATATTGCAAATTGATTCATTCAAAGTGTTTTAATGTTTTTTAAAAATATATTCTTCTAAACACGAAATTCAATACTTGATTCATTAAAAAATGTTTTTCTAATCCTAAAATACAATAGTTCTAACTCAAAATAAGTATTTGCATAAGTAATTATTCCTCAATATATATATATATAAGGTGGGCGAAACGACTATCTCTATGATGGGCGAAACGACTATCCGCGAAACGACCGATGTGCGAAACGACCCGTCACCATGACGTGCAGGAAAAGCGCTTCACCTGTAATTTCTACGGCGTTTTTACACGAAATATGGGTGTTGGAAATGAATCAATAACACCAAGGATTTGTCAAATCCTTGATAACACGTTTATTTTACAATGTATTTTATTCTTTATTATTGTATAAAGTATACCATACTTTATGAAATAAAACAATACATTCTCAATTATTCAGGCATTGTTAGCCTTTAAATATCTGTGTAACAACCGGGAATTACCGAAAACAGTCAAATTATTGAGAAAAAATGCCAATATTCAAGACTTAATCAAACTAGTTTTTTCTTTTTTCCCCAACATTTTTTTAGTGATTATGAAAAAATGAATACATAAATAAGGCATTTAGATCATTAAAACATCAGAAACATCCCCACACTCATCACATTTTGCAATCCCTTTTCAACCGGGTTTTAACCGGGAAGTAACCGGGAAATCGACCGGGGAATAGTATCACCCCACTTTTGCATCAGTTACGTCCCTTCAATTTCCCGCCAGATGTCAGATTACTTCCGGTGGTAGGATTTCTTGGATCAATTTAAAAATTGAATTTGTTGCCCAATGCTGTACACGGTAAAGCATTTTTTTTTTTTTCTTTCTTTGGAATTGATACACGATTTTATGTTTATTAGTCTCGATTTGATGCTAATATTAACATCAGAACTTTTCACATTGCGATAATTGACTCATTATCTGATTATCGGTGGGTGGGGAAATTGAATTGTTTTCTTGAGTGTGTAGGTGTAACACACCCATTGATTGTTGCATTGAGTTGTGTGTGAATTAAAATTTAAATGCCATGTTGTCATTCATATCTGGGCCCAAATTAAAAATGAATAACTTACATTCTCATCACAAATGACACATATGCTGCCAAAATATCCACAGAAAAATGGGGGTCATGTATCTTCTAAGAAAGAACTTGTCTCATGAATGCATGGTCCCTTTAAAAACATAAACACTGAGATGCCATAATATTGTATTCATACACTCATTTCCATATAAGCAAAATAAATTAAAAACTCACAATTTTAACATGGCAATGCTTGAAAAATGTAACAAATAGATCAACAATGTGATATAAACCAAAAATAGCACTTTAAATTAGTGAAAATGCCTTTTTTTACAAAAAGAAATCAGAATTATTTATTGACGCCATTATGCGACTACCCCAGGCCGACACTTCCTGTGTTGCAATGGGTGTGCTACACCTATAAGAATACTTAACTATGAGTGAATTTTCAAAGCAGCTATTCTGACAAAGCCTAGACTATAACGCATTAAAGAAAGAAAAGTTGTCGCGAATCGACTAAGAATCGATCAAGATATACGCGTTTCAAAAGAGAACAGAGCGGTCGACAGCGACAAAAATCAGCGTAATTTTTTTCAGTTTTAACCTGCCTTAACTGTTTTATAAAATGACATTGGGCATACCTATACTTGATATAATGGATTAAATGCTTCATATAGTCAATAAACATGAAGAAATCAAGAGGTTTAGCTACCAAAGCTGCTCTTTGAATGCAAAATGTGCTGATTTTCATGCCAGCATCCAATTTTCAAGGCAATTTTTCACTTTTGGTGGCATCATACTTTAATTTGGTAACACTATATGAATATACAGGCATCACAAATACTCCTAAATGCAAGTCTGGTACTAGCTTTGTGATTAAAAGCCAAGTTTTAATGACTGGGCAGCATACTCTGCCTTCAGTTCTCTCTGACATTATCTCAATAAACCCAATTTTAGGGGGTAAGGGGAAGGATTTTGTGGTGTCATACCTATAAAAGCAAGATTTTAAAAATAGTAGTGCTAAATTATGATGACAAATACACATATCTACATGTTGATACCAAACAAGCCAAGTTTTAGTGGAAAATGTTTCTCCAGGCCATCATTTTAAGACTTAAAAAATCTGAAACTCCAAATTAAGGCTTTCCGCAGCGAAAAATAGCAAAAAAAATTCAAAACCGGTTTTAAAAGAGTGTAAAGTGTTTTTTTGAAGATAAATAATCATTCCAAAAGGTAAAATGCCAGTTAAGTAAGAATCTGAGAGAAAATGACAATTCACAGATCCCGCCTTATAAGAATACTTAACTATGAGTGAATTTTCAAAGCAGCTATTCTGACAAAGCCTAGACTATAACGCATTAAAGAAAGAAAAGTTGTCGCGAATCAACTAAGAATCGATCAAGATATACGCGTTTCAAAAGAGAACAGAGCGGTCGACAGCGACAAAAATCAGCGTACTTTTTTTCAGTTTTAACCTGCCTTAACTGTTTTATAAAATGACATTGGGCATACCTATACTTGATATAATGGATTAAATGCTTCATATAGTGAAGTCAATAAACATGAAGAAATCAAGAGGTTTAGCTACCAAAGCTGCTCTTTGAATGCAAAATGTGCTGATTTTCATGCCAGCATCCAATTTTCAAGGCAATTTTTCACTTTTGGTGGCATCATACCTTAATTTGGTAACACTATATGAATATACAGGCATCACAAATACTCCTAAATGCAAGTCTGGTACTAGCTTTGTGATTAAAAGCCAAGTTTTAATGACTGGGCAGCATACTCTGCCTTCAGTTCTCTCTGACATTATCTCAATAAACCCAATTTTAGGGGGTAAGGGGAAGGATTTTGTGGTGTCATACCTATAAAAGCAAGATTTTAAAAATAGTAGTGCAAAATTATGATGACAAATACACATATCTACATGTTGATACCAAACAAGCCAAGTTTTAGTGGAAAATGTTTCTCCAGGCCATCATTTAAAGACTTAAAAAATCTGAAACTCCAAATTAAGGCTTTCCGCAGCGAAAAATAGCAAAAAAAAATTCAAAACCGGTTTTAAAAGAGTGTAAAGTGTTTTTTTGAAGATAAATAATCATTCCAAAAGGTAAAATGCCAGTTAAGTAAGAATCTGAGAGAAAATGACAATTCACAGATCCCGCCTTATAGGTGTAACACACCCATTGATTGTTGCATTGAGTTGTGTGTGAATTAAAATTTAAATGCCATGTTGTCATTCATATCTGGGCCCAAATTAAAAATGAATAACTTACATTCTCATCACAAATGACACATATGCTGCCAAAAAATCCACAGAAAAATGGGGGTCATGTATCTTCTAAGAAAGAACTTGTCTCATGAATGCATGGTCCCTTTAAAAACATAAACACTGAGATGCCATAATATTGTATTCATACACTCATTTCCATATAAGCAAAATAAATTAAAAACTCACAATTTTAACATGGCAATGCTTGAAAAATGTAACAAATAGATCAACAATGTGATATAAACCAAAAATAGCACTTTAAATTAGTGAAAATGCCTTTTTTTACAAAAAGAAATCAGAATTATTTATTGACGCCACTATGCGACTACCCCAGGCCGACACTTCCTGTGTTGCAATGGGTGTGCTACACCTGTAATCACAAGATGTTTCATGTCTCTAATAAAAATAAATAGGCACTGCCTAGATAACGGGCAAAGTACTTCGATATAATTAATTGTGTATGGGAGGGAGGGGGAGTAGTGTGTGTGTGTGGAGGGGTGGGTGTGGGGGGCGGGCGATAGAATTTTATGATAACAGGTAATAAAGATTAAATAAATATTCTCAATAACAGATAACAAGGTGAGTGAGGAGATAACGGGCAAAGTACTTCGATATAATTAATTGTGTATGGGAGGGAGGAAGAGTTGTGTGTGTGGGGGGGGGTTGGGGGCGGGCAGTAAAATTTGATGATAACAGGTAATAAAGATTAAATAAATATTCTCAATAACAGATTTATAACAAAAAAAGTAATTTCGCCAATAACACCTTAACAGAAAAAAAACTTTCCCCCCTCCCTCCCCACACCCACCCTCACTACCCCCCTTACTACCTACCTACTACTACTTATGAGTCTCATTCATTAAAGGAGCCCTTTAATACCCTTATAACTTATATTTATTTGATAGATCTATTTGTATAAACACTATTGATATATTTCTCACGGTTAAAATCACAGCCGAAACACGTTATTATTACGTTTCCATAGATCACTCGGTACACCTTTACGGAAATCAACGGGAAAAAATCCGGAATATTACGAGTTTACACGAAGTCCAACTTCGGCGATGACGTCACACAGATGCCCAGATACAATCAACAATTACGATGTTTCAGTTTCTGAGAGTGTACTTTTTTTTCAAGCTGATTAAAATTATTATATCTATTTTATTTTTTTCAATAAATGCTTATCTGATCTGATCATGATTTACATGATCAGATTATTGCTTGCTAATTTCACTAATGTCCTATAAATCTATTATTTTTTTTAATAATTATAGTGCATGAACCTCTAGGCCAAATTGTTTGAAACAGCCAGAACAAAGTCATTTTATGACACTGTGTATTCCGTAACAAGTGAAAGAAGGGTTTTATTATCCTAGCCATATCCTATTATCACCTTTCTGTAACACAGTCAGTTAGTTTTATGACCCTGCATATTCAAGATTGAGTGGCAAGTAAGGGTTTTATGGCATTTATGGTATTTCGCAGTTCTTAGCCACTTTTTACCCATGGCATATATGGCTTTTATATGGCATCAGTTGTATTACCATGTGTATTTCAACATCAGTGGTAGTGAATTCAGTGCTGTATGGAACAAAGCATAATTAGGCCAATATAACTTTATAAAGCTATTATTTATAAATATCTACACCAAAAAAAGAGGTTATAACATTAGAAAAATGAATGGCGGTGGGAATATAAACCTTATAATTAGACATATATTTATAATACCTAATACAATTATATATGTGGCTCATTACCTGCTCAAACAAATAGGGTAGATAAGTAAGGAGAATTATCTTTTTCTTGGCTGTTTTTATAGCCGAAATTCGGTCATATTCCAAATGACAAAACATATCTTTTTTTCCCAATGAAGAGGAAATAATTCCCAATTTAAAAAAAATAAATATATATATCTTATCTTTTTTAAGAGTGCCAATCCAATGATTGGGGTTCAACAGCTTAAATAAATGCTTTTGTTTATCTTGGTGTACAAAAAACAGTATAAAAGATATAATTATGAAAGGAATGCTTTACTTATATATTTTTCCGATTTTTATTAAAAATCGTGCTAAAATTCCCAATTTTATGAAAAATCGCGTTAAAATCGCGTTAAAATTCCCAATTCCAGGGGTACGGGTCATGTTCCCAAAATCATGAAAAAAAGCCCCGACTCATTATTTTGTAACCTGATAAACAAATTTCAAACATGTATTTGTTGATATCATCATATATTACAGGATACAGAAATTAGATTTGGCATACAATGTTTGAGGTCAACCCTTCCAAACGGGGTTTGTCAGAAACCGGATCATAATTTTACTGGGACAGTTTTTTTATATAAATAATTAAAAAAAAATAATATTGGGGTAAATATGTGAGGTCTTATTAAAAGGCCAGAAAAAAGGTAAACACATGCTTTGAAGTAGCAATACCTGTAGCGCGATTGATAAAAATAGAGTATTCTGGAGAAGAAATAGAGTATTCTGGAGAAGAACTTGGACAGAACATGGAATGGTGATATTTATATAACTCTTACCCTTAGACCTTCGAATGACAATTATGCGATCAATGTGTACATTTGTCTAATTCCCACTGTGTATGCCTGCCGCCACCTCAGTGGGGTAAAACGTTGATAGGCGCATAATAAGTGATATATTAATAAACACAAACAACAAAGTCAAACTATGAAAGTATGCAATCAGTTATTCTCATTTATTTCACATCTGGGTTGGTTACAAAAGGACTTTTACATTATGCACCATGTGACTTGCGTTTGACCAAAAAACGTGTGGACAATTGCAGATCGTGTGTAAACGTTTCATGTAAGACGTCACTACTACACTGACACCTGTATTTTGCCGTTCAAACAGTGCATAGTACCTAGATAATAGATTTAAACTAATGTATTTCATATCATTTTTTTTTATTATTAACATGTTTTAGTGTGAAATGGATAAAAAATGATCATTTTAGGTAAGTTGTACATTTATAAAAATCAGTGTATCAGTTTATGTCTAGGGGCAGAGAATCTCTACGGAAAAATCAACACACATTAAAAAGTCAAACGCGTAATGCACGTCGTCGAGGACGGTTCATTAAAAAAATCCTCTTGCCGTTCGTGGCATGTTTTTAGGTCAGAGAAAACGTAAAGCCACGGGCTTCATGTTATAGCAGAGCAAATCCCTGAACTTCTGTGATGCAACAAGCTTTTCTCAGAAATGAGTCTGCAGTCAATAAACAATTTCATCCCTATGTATTTCATACTTTCAGTGACAATTGCCTTTAATACTTCAAGAAAGTATGATCTAAGTTATCTCAATAAAATATTGAGAACCTGTCTGTGTTGTCAATCTGCCAGATATGGCGCGGTACTTTGTGTGACGTCACACAACGGAAATCAGCGGAAATAAACCGGAGGCGAATACCGATATTGTATCGCTCAACAGGTGATTTTTTAACTGGCGATAAAAAGCACGGAAAGCGATATATCACCAAAAAATGAGTTGCAATGTGTTTATATAGTGTTCAGTAATAAATATAAACAAGAAACAAGAGGTATAAAAGGGCTCCTTTAAACATAGTAAAAAACATTTGGCTTCCAGTGATTTTTGTTGGTAGTTTTTACCAACGAATATCGGCGGTTTCCCATACAAAAAAATTCCCAATTAGAATGATACACAAATTTGAAATATTAAAGTAACACTTAAAGTATAGGGAAAAGTGCTTTTCGTAAGCGTATTCCAGCGTAATTTCCCCGAAAAACGATATCGCCGTACAACAAAGTTGGGGTAAAAACGTACTGTACCTCGATAAAAATAATCATTATGCTGAATAGCTAGTTCATTATCTAGAACATTTGCCGCTTTTACCCCCATCCGTACAACAACCTTGTAGTCGCGCACTGGTACCTACTAGCCAATGGGCGTCTCGCTTTTATATGTTGTCACCAGGATCAATCAAAAGCTTTATCGTAGCATAGTATTATACGATACAATGACGAAAGGCGTTCTTTAACCAAGACTTTCTTCGATATCAAGAATTGCCATCATGTCACATAATTCAAAATGTTATGTCAAGAAGTTGAAAAATAACTATGCAAAGGGCCTGTAGAGCATAAGCTCTGTGTTTAAAAAGCTTAGCGAGAATCAGATTCCGATGGGTGATGACGAACCCGACCAAGGTGACTGTGACTCAAAGACTTCGTCAGAAATTTCCGTACGTACTGAAATTTCCCAATCTACCCAACCTACGAGTGAATCTCTAGTCGAATGTCCTTCGAGTTCCACTGAATCATGTGATCCTCCATCTTTTCTACCAATGGGTATGAGGAGAACACTCAAGAAGTGTGCTTGTCCCAGACCAACGCAAATTTGCCGTTGTAAAATATGATACATTATATCCATTGATGTACCAGTCTACAACTAAAGGTGGATATATGTGCAAGTAATGTGAGCTCTTTTAGTGTTGGGAAATTTCAGTACGTGCGGGAAGTTTTTTGTTTTTATGTAGACAATACTGATTATAGAATTTAGAAAATTTCCCAATTTTGTAAAAATGCCGCTAAATGTTCTCAATTGAAAAGGTAGAGGTACCTTTGAAAAAGGTGAAAAAATCACTGGCTTCTTCACATAACGATTTTGATGGGTGTTAATGCCAAACGAATATAATCTTGATATTCCAATTGTTTGTATACACTTACATGGACTTAAGGGTGGATTCAAGTTAAGCAGACCCCACGTCTTCCCATAGTCCCTCCACCATCCCGACCCCGCTCTCCCCACAAAAAGAATAAATAATTAATCTGGTATTCTATAAATGCGAGAGTAATATGAAAAAAAGGCGGGGATTTATCCAGCTTCAGTAATAGGCAAGTTCTGACATTTTGCAAGTTTAAGAATTTTATTTTTTTAATCATAGTTCTATTTGACAACAGAATTGTTTCATGCTTTACATTCTAATATATATGGATATAACGTAGGATTTAAGATGGTAACATATCACATTTGAAGCAATTTTTTTCTTCATATTTTTTGCGTCATTTGTGATCACTTTTGTTGTCAAAAAAATATATATGTGTAGCTCTGAGTAGAATTTATCCTTTTGATTTAAAAATATATGTATATATATTTCAGTTGTGGGGTTGGCTTGGAAAGGACGTAGATAAATTGGCTCCTATGCAGTTTTTTATAAATCTATGTTCTAGGTAACTAACTCGCCAATACGAAAAAATTGAAAAAAGCATTAAACGTGTATTTTACACACTACGAGATTCACGTGCATGTGTTCAGTACGGACCATTCGTACAAACTCTGTCAATTTCAGATAAGTTCAGAATCAATCGAGATGTTGCGAAGGTGCGTGAACGTAGGTGCAATGGTCAGGTTTTCAAAGATATTCCAACATACTGTTGTTTTGTTTTATCAAATCTACACCTCCGCACTCTTCTTATATCGGGGCATATAAGAAAGAGTGCGGGGCCATTTTTTTACCTCAGGAGATATTTGCAGTATCTCAAAAACACTGGTTATTAAACTCTATTTTTTTCTGAAAATTCGAATAGTGGAGCTGCGCTGTTTTCCGATGGCTCTTTTTTTTTTTTATAAACTGCATATTAAATTCTTAGTGGTGGGGAAAAAAAGAACCCAATATATAATAATATATAAATTACATGTATTGTCAAAATTATTTATGGAAAAGCCCGATTAAGATGTTTAGTCATTGGTTTATAGTAATCTAAATCAAAGATCCAGAATACTCCTTAAATTAATATGTAATAAGTCCATATTTAATTAGTCCATCAAATAGTTTGTAATTACTTATTATTGCAGCGAAGAGGGAAAAAAAAGGACTTGAACTCAGATCTTTTGCATAGAAGTCGGGAGCTGTAACCAATAGGACACGGCATCAGACGCGTGATGTCATAATTAAATTGTATATATTGTAATGACTCCTGATACTAAGACCTGAATACTGTGCGTCATAGTGCTTATTAAACTGCAAAGTCAGTTGAAATTGTTCTGTTTAGTCGTATTTATCGAATATTGGTCGATAACTGGCGATACAGTTAGTCCGTATTGAATCATCCTCTCCAATTTTTATTTTTCAATTGTGGGGTTGGCTTGGAAAGGACGTGACATATTGCTGAGATTTGTGTTGCATTGATACTTAAAGTTTCTTTGGTATCATTTAGATACAAAATTATCAAAAAAAAAAGTAGGTCATCACACTTTTTTTCCACAGAAGTCCTTGAAGATGACATATATTTCTAACTCCCAAATGTCACTAAAAAGAGGAAAAATAGTTTCACTGAACATTTTCACCATTTTTAGCTCTACTGATCAGAGATCAGCAGAGCTTATGCCGTGGCGCGGCGTCCGTCTGTCCGTCTGTCTGTCCGTAAACTTTTTTTTGTAGCGACTACTCCTCTGAAACTACTGAATGGATTTTCATGAAACTTTACAGAAATGTTGCCAATGAAGTCTAGTTGATCCTAGCAAAAATTCATGTTGATGTGAAAACCAAGATGGCCGCCAGATCTAAAAATAGGTTTTTAAAAAACAAGTTTGTAGCGCCTACTTCTTGAAAACTATAAGTGATATTGATATGGGACTTTTTCTAAAATGATCAGCATGACATGATGTTGGTCCTTGTCGAAAATCGTTTTGATTCGACGTTAAACATGGCTGCCAGCAGCCATCTTTGTTGACATAGAGTTATATAATGAAAACTTGTAGCGACTACTCCTCTGAAACTACTTGACGGATTTTCATGAAACTTTACAGGAATGTTGCTCTTGATGTCTAATTGATCCTAGCAAAATTTCAGGTCGGCCGGAAATTCAAGATGGCCGCCACGGCTAAAAATAATTTTTCAAAATACAAGTTTGTAGCGACTACTTCTTGAAAACTATAAGTGATACTGATATGGGACTTTTTCTAAAATGATCAGCATGATATGATGTTGGTCCTTGTCAAAAGTTGTTTTGATTCAACGTTAAACATGGCTGCCAGCAGCCATCTTTGTTTACATAGAGTTATATAGTAAAAACTTGTAGCGACTACTCCTTTGAAACTACTTGGCGGATTTTCATGAAACTTTACAGGAATGTTGCTCTTAATGTCTAATTGATCCTAGCAAAATTTCAGGTCTGCAAGAAATTCAAGATGGCCACCACAGCTAAAAATAGATTTTTAAAAAAGAAGTTTGTAGCGACTACGTCTTGAAAACTATAAGTGATATTGATATGGGACTTTTTGTAAAATGATCAGCATGACATGATGCTTATCAGAGTCAACCATTATTTTGTTTCGACGTTAAACATGGCTGCCAGTGGCCATCTTTGTTTACATAGAGTTATATGATGAAAACTTGTAGCGACTACTCCTCTGAAACTTGACGGATATTCATGAAACTTCACAGGAATGTAGCTCTTGATGTCTAATTGATCCTAGCAAAATTTCAGGTCGGCCGGAAATTCAAGGGCCGCCACGGCTAAAAATAATTTTTCAAAAAACAAGTCTGTAGCGACTACTTCCTAAAATCAAAATCAGTCAGTAGAGCTTCAAGGTCATTGACCTCTTGTTTTCATAACATTACATTTATTGAAAAACAAAGATTAATTTTCGATTATATATATATATATATATATATATATACATATTTTTGAAAACATACACAAACAACTGTAATTCTCATTCGTATTTTTACTTTAAAAAGCAAACATATATGGACCGTATCCCACCTTTTTCTTTACAAAAAAATAAATAAATCAAGATATAAATAAAAAGTATGTTATAATCCTCAACTTTTGTTGATTTTTAGCTCTACTGGCCGAAGGCCAGCAGAGCTTATGGGATGGCGAGTTGTCCGTTGTCCGTCCGTCCGTCCGTCGTCCGTCCGTCGTCCGTCCGTCGTCCGTCTGTTAACTTTTGCCTTGTGAACACTCTAGGGCCTTCATTATTAATTGAATCTTTACTAAACTTTGCCAGTGTCTTTATATCAATGAAAGCTCGGACAAGTTCGAAAACCAGTCGGATCGGATAAATTTCACCGGAGTTATGGCCCTTGTTTTGCTGAAAAATGCCATATTAAGCCTTGTGAACACTCTAGCACCTTCATTTATTATTTGATCTTTACCAAACTTGCACAGATTGTTAATATCAATGAAAGTTCGGACAAGTTTGCAACCAGCCAAATCAAATCAGTAACACCGGAGTTATAGCCCTTGTTTTTTCTGAAAATTGCCATTTTCTGCCTTGTGAACGCTCTAACACCTTCATTTATTATTTGATCATTACCAAACTTGTACAGATAGTTAATACCAATGATAGCTTCAACAAGTTCGAAAATCAGCTAAATTGGTTCAGTAACACCAGAGTTATGGCCCTTGTTTTTTCTGAAAAATGCCATTTTCTGCCTTGTGAACACTCTAGCACATTCATTTATTATTTGATCTTTACCAAACTTGCACAGATTGTTAATATCAATGAAAGCTCGAACAAGTTCGAAAACCAGCTAAATCGGATCAGTAACACCGGAGTTATGGACCTTGTCTTTTCTGAAAAATGCTATTTTCTGCCTTGTGAACACTCTAGGGCCTTCAACATTAATCGGACCTTTACTTAACTTTGCCAGTGTCTTTATATCAATGAAAGCTCGGACAAGTTCGAAAACTGGCAAGATCGAAATAATTTCACCGGAGTTATGGCCCTTGTTTTGCTGAAAAATGCCATATTAAGCCTTGTGAACTCTCTAGCACCTTCATTTATTATTTGATCTTTACCAAACTTGCACAGATTGTTAATATCAATGAAAGCTCGGACAAGTTCGAAAACCAGCTAGATCGGACCATTAACAGCGGAGTTATTGCCCTTGATTTAGTTAAAATTGCTATATTGGTCTCATTAAGATGATAGGGCCTTCATCTTTCATCCAATCTTTACCAAACTTTACCAGATTTTTTATAGAAATGAGAGCTAGGACAAGGTCGAAAACTAACAGGATCGGACCATTAACAGCAGAGTTACGGCCCTTGATTTAGTTAAAAATGCTATATTTTGCCTCGTTAAGACGATAGGGCCTTCATCTTTCATCCAATCTTTACCAAACTTTACCAGATTTTTTATATAAATGAGAGCTAGGACAAGGTCGAAAACTAACAGGATCGGACCATTAACAGCAGAGTTACGGCCCTTGATTTAGTTAAAAATGCTATATTTTGCCTCGTTAAGACGATAGGGCCTTTATCTTTCATTCGATCTTTACCAAACTTTACCAGATTGTTTATATAAATGAAAGCTTGGACATTTCGAAGATCAGTCAGATCAGACCAGTAACAGCAGAGTTATGGCCCTTGATTTAGTTAAAAATGCTATATTTTGCCTCGTTAATTCGATAGGGCCTTCAACTTTCATCTTATCTTTACAAAACTTTACCTGATTGTTTATATCAATGACAGATCAGACAGTTTCGAAAACCAGCCAGATTGGACCAGTAACAGATGAGTTATGGTTCTTGTTTTAGTTGAAATTGCTATATTTTGCCTTGTTAATTCGATAGGGCCTCCATCTTTCATCTGATCTTTACAAAACTTTACCTGATTATTTCTATCAATGACAGCTCAGAATTTTGAAAACCAGCCAGATCGGACCAGTTACAGATGAGTTATGGCCCTTGATTTAGTTAAAAATGCTATATTTTGCCTCATTAAGATGATAAGGCCTTCATCTTTCATCCGATCTTTAAGAAACTTTACCAGATTGTTAATATCAATGAAAGCTTGGACAAGTTCGAAAAACATCCAGATTGGACCATTTACATCAGAGTCATGGCCCTTGATTTTCTGAAATATGCTATATCTTGGCCTCATTAAGACGAAAGGGCCTTCATTTGGCCGGATTTCATTGAAACTTTGCAGGGATGATCAGTACCAAGCCTAGTTGTACATAGTCACCGTGTTCCAGTTGAATGCTTTTGGCGGAGTTTTAGCCCTTTAAAGGTTTTAATACACAAACTTTGTTCTGACTAGTTCTCTTGAACCCCTGGCTGGATTAAACGAAACTTTTTAGGGATGATCAATTCTATGTCTAGTTGTGCAAATCATCGCCGTGTTCCGGTTGAATGATTTTTGGCAGAGTTATGGCCCTTTAAAGGTTTTAATACACAAACTTTGTTCTGATGTACTTCTCCTGAACCCCTCGCCAGATTTCAATGAAAATTTGCAGGGATGATCAGCACCAAGCCTAGTTGCGGTTTACAGATTTTTGGCGGAGTTATGGCCCTTTAAAGGATTTTGATACCACAATTTTTTTCTGGGCTAGTTCTCCTGAACCCCTGGCTGGATACAGACGAAACTTGACAAGAATGATCAGTATCAAGCCTAGTTGTGCATATCATCGCCATATTTCAGTTGAATGATTTTTGGCAGAGTTGTGACCCTTTAAATGTTTTAATACAAACTTTGTCCAGCATTAGTCTCTTCTGAACTCTTTGCCAGATTTCATGCGAATCTTGGCATGGATGATCAGCACTTAGCCTAGTTGCACCTGTCATTGCCATGTTCTGGTTGAATGATTTTTGAAAGACTTATGGCCACTTATACATAAACTTTATCTTGAGCCAGTAGAGCGTCCACAGGCCCTCTTGGGCCTCTTGTTTAAAAACTAGCGGCATCCTGTTAGTTTTCTGCATCAGTTGCATTTGTTCAATCATTAATGTTAATTATAAGAATTGTATTAAGGCATTTGTTTTTGCATATTTTTAATTTTTGCTATTATTGCATCAATAACATATTAAACTTATAGTATAATAAGAGGAAATAGTGAATACTTAAAATTTGATTTATTTAAATGTAATCAGGGTAAAAGTAAAAATGATACTGGATATATAAATCGAGACACCCATTTTAAATACTTCAAGATTGCCATGTGTCCCTTTAAAACTTGTATGACACGGTCCTATGACATTTCTTTCAGAACAAGTAAATATATATAGATCTAGGTTCTAATTATTTTTAGCTCGACTGATCAGAGATCAGCAGAGCTTATGCCGTGGTGCGGCGTCCGTCGTCCGTCTGTCTGTCCGTAAACTTTTTTTGAAGCAGCAACTCCTCTGAAACTACTAAATGGATTTTCATGAAACTTTACAGAAATGTTGCCCATGAAGTCTAGTTGATCCTAGCAAAAATTCATGTTGATGTGAAATCCAAGATGGCCACCAAATCTAAAAATAGGTTTTTAAAAAACAACTTTGTAGCGACTACTTCTTGAAAACTATAAGTGATATTGATATGGGACTTTTTCTAAAATGATCAGCATGACATGATGTTGATCCTTGTCAAAAATCGTTTTGATTCGACGTTAAACATGGCTGCCAGCGGCCATCTTTGTTTACATAGAGTTATATAGTAAAAGCTTGTAGCGACTACTCCTCTGAAACTACTTGGCGGATTTTCATGAAACTTTACAGGAAAGTTGCTCTTGATGTCTAATTGATCCTAGCAAAATTTCAGGTCTGCCAAAAATTCAAAATGGCCGCCACGGCTAAAAATAAATTTTCAAAATACAAGTTTGTAGCGACTACTTCTTGAAAACCATAAGTGATATTGATATGGGACTTTTTCTAAAATGATCAGCATGACATGATGTTGGTCCTTGTCGAAAATCGTTTTGATTCGACGTTAAACATGGCTGCCAGCGGCCATCTTTGTTTACATAGAGTTATATAATGAAAACTTGTAGCGACTACTCCTCTGAAACTACTTGACGGATTGTCATGAAACTTCACAGGAATGTTGCTCTTGATGTCTAATTGATCTTAGCAAAATTTCAGATCGGCCAGAAATTCAAGATGGCCACCACAGCTCAAAATAGATTTTTAAAAAATAAGTTTGTAGCGACTACTTCTTGAAAACTATAAGTGATATTGATATGGGACTTTTTCTAAAATGGTCAGCATGACATGATGGTTATCTGAGTCTAACATTATTTTGATTCGATGTTAAACATGGCTGCCAGTGGCCATCTTTGTTTACATAGAGTTATATAATGAAAACTTGTAGCGACTACTCCTCTGAAACTACTTGACGGATTTTCATGAAACTTCACAGGAATGTTGCTCTTGATGTCTAATTGATCCTAGCAAAATTTCAGGTCGGCCGGAAATTCAAGATGGCCGCCATGGCTAAAAATAGATTTTTAAAAACAAGTTTGTAGCTACAACTTCTTGAAAACTATAAGTGATATTGATATGGGACTTTTTCTAAAATGATCAGCATGACATGATGTTGGTCCTTGTCAAAAATCGTTGACAGATTTTCATGAAACTTCACAGGAATGTTGCTCTTGATGTCTAATTGATCGTAGCAAAATTTCAAGTCGGCCGGAAATTCAAGATGGCCGCCACGGCTAAAAATAAGTTTGTAGCGACTACTTCCTGAAATCATAATCAATCAGTAGAGCTTCAAGGTCATTGACCTCTTGTTTTTTATGCCATTTTGACAGCGACACCCGGATGTTAAAGAAGAGTTACCTCCCCTATACAGTTTGGTCAATACAATTGAGGCGCTTGCTTTATTGTTGAAGACTAGGTTACAAGCATCTGCATGATATTACTTAACTACATGTAACCACAGAGTACCAAATCGGTCTAGTTTCAGGTTACGTTATGGTGTTTGTTGCGTCAACTCATACAGTTGCACAGGCCCATTTTCGTCCAACTGAATTTCTGGTAAAAGGCCTTTGTGTTCTACATCAAGTTTACTGATTTTTTTTTTTTTTTTTTTTCTTTACTTTTTAGCTCAACTGATCAGAGATCAGCGGAGCTTATGCCGTGGTGCGGTGTCCGTCGTCCGTCCGTCCGTCTGTCCGTCTGTCTGTCCGTAAACTTTTATTTGTAGCGACTTCACAGCTGAAACTACTGGATGGATATTCATGAAACTTTACAGAAATGTTGCCCATAAAGTCTAGTTGATCCTAGCAAAAATTCATGTTGATGTGAAATCCAAGATGGCCGCCAAAGCTAAAAATAGAGTTTTAAAATACAAGTTTGTAGCGACTTCTTCTTGAAAACTATAAGTGATATTGATATGGGACTTTTTCTAAAATGATCAGCATGACATGATGTTGATCCTAGTCAAAAATCGTTTTGATTCAACGTTAAACATGGCTGCCAGCGGCCATCTTTGTTTACATAGAGTTATATAGTAAAAACTTGTAGCGACTACTTCTCTGAAACTACTTGGCGGATTGTCATGAAACTTTACAGGAATGTTGCTCTTGATGTCTAATTGATCCTAGAAAAATTTCAGGTCGGCCGGAAATTCAAGATGGCCGTCACAGCTAAAAATAGAGTTTTAAAAAATAAGTTTGTAGCGACTACTTCTTGAAAACTATAAGTGATATTGATATGGGACTTTTTCTAAAATGATCAGCATTACATGAAGTTGATCCTAGACAAAAATCGTTTTGATTCAACGTTAAACATGGCTGCCAGCGGCCATCTTTGTTTACATAGAGTTATATAGTAAAAACTTGTAGCGACTACTCCTCTGAAACTACTTGGCGGATTGTCATGAAACTTTACAGGAATGTTGCTCTTGATGTCTAATTGATCCTATCAAAATTTCAGGTCGGCCGGAAATTCAAGATGGCCGTCACAGCTAAAAATAGATTTTTAAAAAATAAGTTTGTAGCGACTACTTCTTGAAAACTATAAGTGATATTGATATGGGACTTTTTCTAAAACGATCAGCATGACATGATGTAGATCCTTGTGGAAAATTATTTTGATTCGACGTTAAACATGGCTGCCAGTGGCCATCTTTGGTTACATAGAGTTATATAGTAAAAACTTGTAGCGACTACTCCTCTGAAACTACTTGACGGATGTTCATGAAACTTCACAGGAATGTTGCTCTTGATGTCTAGTTGATCCTAGAAAAATTTCAGGTCGGCCGGAAATTCAAGATGGCCGCCACAGCTAAAAATAGATTTAAAATAAATAAATTTGTAGCGACTACTTCCCAAAAACAATAAGAGATATTGATATGGGACTTTTTCTAAAATGATCAGTATGACATGATGTTGGTCCTTGTCGAAAATCGTTTTGATTTGACCTTAAACATGGCTGCTTTGTTTACATAGAGTTATATAATGAAAACTTGTAGCGACTACTTCTTTGAAACTTTACAGGAATGTTGCTCTTAATGTCTTATTGATCTTAGCAAAATTTCAGGTCGGCCTGAAATTCAAGATGGCCGCCACGGTTAAAAATAGATTTTCAAAAAACAAGTCTGTAGCGACTACTTCCTGAAATCAAAATCAATCAGTAGAGCTTCAAGGTCATTGACCTCTTGTTTTTTTTTAAGCTACGCTTGACGATTTTTACGTTATGTGTGGCGGTATATGCCGATAGCGTGGCGGCCCGCCATCTTATAAGTGCTCTTGGAGAACCCTGATTTCAATTGTCCCAAAAGCATTTTTTTCAGCATAATAAAATGAATAGTGCATCCCACTATTTATATAATATTAAATAGCAGTCTATGAGGAATATAACATGGACTGACATGAGGTATAATAAAATTATTTTATACAATAGGATGTTTTTATCATGCATTTGAAATTTAAAAAAAAACTTCTATAAAAAGCCTGATGTACCCACTTTAAGTTTATTTGTTACTTATTTTATTTGATCTTGTTTATGTTTCAGTGATATATGTTGAGGATATAGAGAGTGGACGCCAGTACCTGACCATGCCTCGGTCCGGCAGTCAGTCAGAGGTGAACACAAGCTTCAACGGCAATCACAACAGATCTGTCTCGTTTGGTAAGTTTTCTTTATATATAGATGTTCTGGTTTGAAATGGCCATTCTAACTGTTAGTATCAACCACTTGTTCTCTTTCAGAGATGGGGCTTTAAACCGGACACCAAATAGCATGCTATTAAGACATAGCTATTTGAGATTTAGAGAAGGAAATGTTGTGTCAGGAAGCTGGGGGCTTCTGTTAACCTGGTGTTAGCGATATGATGGCACATTTACAGCTCGTCTATCAAGCATTTTAAGGAACAAAGATATTTGATATTTAGAGAAGGAAATGTTGTAACTGGACTATTTGATATTAAGAGAAGTAACAGTTGTGTCGGGGAGCTTGGGGCTTCTGATAGATGTGATGACACATTTAAAGCACATCTATTCCGGTATTATAAGAAACATAGATATTTGATATTTAGGGAAGTAACAGTTGTGTCGGGGAGCTTGGGCTTCTGTTAGATGTGATGACACATTTAAAGCACATCTATTCCGGTATTATAAGAAACATAGATATTTGATATTTAGGGAAGTAACAGTTGTGTCGGGGAGCTTGGGCTTCTGTTAGATGTGATGACACATTTAAAGCACATCTATTCCGGTATTATAAGAAACATAGATATTTGATAGTTAGGGAAGTAACTGTTGTGTTGGAGGAGCTTGGGCTTCTGCTAACCTCATGTTCGTGATATCATAGCACATTTACAGCTCATCTGCAGTCAAGCGATTATTCAGGCATTTTAAAGAACATAGCTAATTTTTATTTGGAGAAGTATCTGCTGTGTTAGGCAGCTGCGGGGAGCTTCTGTTAACTTGTGTTAGGCAGCTGCGGGGAGCTTCTGTTAACCTGTGTTAGGCAGCTCCGTGGAGCTTCTGTTAACCTGTGTTAGGCAGCTCCGTGGAGCTTCTGTTAACCTCCCTCATGAAAATATAGTGTCTGAATATTGGCTGAACCACTGTCTGAAATTTAACTGAACATTGTCTGATTCTTGGCTGAACGGACGTTATTTGGCGTTATTTGGCCTTGTCTGAATATTTACTTAAATTGGAACGAATCCAGACAAAATTCAGACTGAAAATCGTCTGAATCTTCAGGATTTATTCAGACAAAATTCAGACTCAAAAGTGTCTGAAGTCTGAATCTCTCAGAACATTTTAAGAAAGATTCAGAAAATGGTTCAGACACTATTCAGACTTTTATTCTGAAATTTAACTGAACATTGTCTGATTCTTGGCTGAACGGTCGTTATCTGGCCTCGTCTGAATATTTACTTAAATTGGAACGAATTCAGACAAAATTCAGACTGAAAATCGTCTGAATCTTCAGGGTTTATTCAGACAAAATTCAGACTCAAAAGTGTCTGAAGTCTGAATCTCTCAGAACATTTTAAGAAAGATTCAGAAAATGGTTCAGACACTATTCTGAAATTTAACTGAACATTGTCTGATTCTTGGCTGAACGGTCGTTACTTGGCCTCGTCTGAATATTTACTTAAATTGGAACGAATCCAGACAAAATTCAGACTGAAAATCGTCTGAATCTTCGGGGTTTATTCAGACAAAATTCTGACTCAAAAGTGTCTGAAGTCTGAATCTTTCAGAACACTTTAAGAAAGATTCAGAAAATTGGTTCAGATATTTATTCTGAAAAGTTGCTTAAACCACTGTCTGAAATTTAACTGAACATTGTCTGAACGGACAATATTTGGCGTCATTTGGCTTTGTCTGAATATTTACTTAAATTGGAACGAATCCAGACAAAATTCAGATTGAAAATTGTCTGAATTTTCAGGGTTTATTCAGACAAAATTCAGACTCAAAAGTGTCTGAATCTCTCGGAACATTTTAAGAAAGATTCAGAAAATGGTGCAGACACTATTCAGATTAGATTAGAATTATGACAGACAAGAACGATCACAATAGCTCACATGTGAGCCTTTGACCCAGATGAGCTAAAAATATAACAATTTAAGTGATAAAACTGTCAACATCTTTGTTAATAATTTGTCAGACATATCTTTGCCAGAAAAGTGTCCATGGGTCACGAATGCCCCCTCTGAAAACAATCAGAGTAAAACAGAAAATTGGACAAAAAAGGGTTAATGTTACTCCGGTAATACTGGGTCAATTTTGATGCCGAATCCATATGCACATCTTGAAAAAAGGGCCATAATGCAGGTAATATCGGGTAGATTTAAATGCCGAAAGGATATACACATTTTGACATCCTAAGTAAGTATCCTGTAAACTTTCAAAACAAACAAAATGTGGGAGGAGATAGACACGGTCACACCAAATATATTTTTAAGTAAAATTTGACCAAAAAAAAAGGGCTGCAACTCACTGCCCCTGCGAATGGATTAGGAGCCATTGGCTATTTTGGCTACTGCTAGCGTTAACCTTGACAGTTTCCTGGTGAAAATATTCCTGTGGAATTCCAATGGATGTCCATTAGAATAATCTAGCGGAATTGCTCTGGAATTCCACTGGAAATACCACTGGAATTCCAGAGCAATTCCACTTGATCTTTCCACTGGAAATAATACCAGTGGAATTCCACTGGATATCAGAGCAATTCCACTAGATTATTTCCAGTGGAATACTAGTGATATTTCCACTGGAATACTCTAATGGAATAGCCCTGATATCCAGTGGTATACCATATATGTTTACATACCCGGTTTGACTATGGGATTCGATAACATTTAGGACAATTTAAATTGGAGGACAGACAGCAGACAACGCCCTATCGAATAAGCTCATGCAATAATCTCTGGCCTGTGGCCACTAGAGCTATATATAGCTAATTAAATATAACTTCTTTTTTAAATGAGGTATACATTTAAATTTATTAAATTCTGACATGTGGTAAAAACAGCAGTCCCATGACCGTATAGCGTCTCCACACAATCCACACAATCTTCCTTGGTGATTAGTTTGGTATAGGGCCAGGTTTTTTTCTTGGATCTATGCACTGCAATAGCTCGTCCCGCCCCATGTGCACGTATGTCTTTTTTGGCCTCTCCAAGAAATTGAAATCTGAAAATAAGTTTTTCATAAAATATTGACAGCATGTGTTTTACAAGTATGATCTGCTGCCTTAAATATAGCTTTAAATTGTTTTTAAGAAAACCTTTCCAAGATTAAGAGCTAGACCCTTTTGTGTGTAACTGGTGCAAGTGTCTTCAGCGAAACGATGCAATAGGGCGAGTGTTCAGGGCCATTTTACCATCATGTTTTGTATGTGCTTTCAACTTAACACTTTTTGAAGCTGCAGTGTTTAGTGTTTTTGTTTGAACTATGGAGGGCTGGCGTGGCGCAGTCGGTAGCGCGGCGGATTTGTAACCGGAGGCCCCGGGTTCAATCCTCCGTGGTGCCACTGAGTTCCGTCGGTGTGTTCTTGGGCAAGACACTTTCCCTTAGCCCCGTCCGTCGGATGGGGACGTAAACCGGGCGGTCCCGTGTATCGGTCTATCCTCCGAGCACGTTAAAGAACCATAGGAATCTATTTGATAATAAGAGTAGGGTAAGTTCCCGGATTCCTATGTATCCTTCCCCTCTCTCTGGGGCGGCTCTAAATAACCTATACTGTGTTGATGAGCCGTTAAACAACATTCAATTGTTTGAACTATAAATACATAATCTTGGGTAAGTACATGTTTCAGTACCTTGATTCTTCTGACAGCAAGCATTTATAAGTTACATTTTTTTTTTTTAAACCAATACCAATTTTTTTAATAGAAAACAATTATTATACCTTCATACTTTGGTCAGGTAGAAGGTACAAAGACCTGAGAAGTATTCTGGTCCATGGTTTTATCTTTCTGCGTCTTCATTTTTGCAGCATTCTTGTTTAGCTTTTCCAGCCTATCGAAATATAAATGCAACCAAAATGTAGAAATCAAAATAAAATGTAAAAAGGCCGAGTTGAACGTCATCAGCAAAATGACATGCATATTTTGAAACTGTATCAAATCATTTTCTTTAAAATCCTGATTAATATATGATTATATGAATAAACTTCTTTGTTTTACAAGATATCTCATTCAGAATCTGTTTTGCTTGGACTATAAACGGCCAACCGGAAGCCGCTGTGAAAGTAACGACCGGAAGCCGGTCTACATTTCAAAACTCAACTTCTCAAGTCGCAGTTCCAAAATCCATTAGATTTTATGCTTGTTAACCAAACACTTTACACAAATTGTTTCATTCATAAGAGTATGCATTTAATTGTAACGAGCTGTTTTCCATCGTTAAAAATGTCTGCAAATTTACGATCCCCGTACATTCGCGAAAACTGATGACGTTATATTCAGCATACGATTTCCTACATTTTAAAAAGTAATTGATGCGTTCGTGTTTCGTGGAAGAATATATATCTACTTATTAACTTGTTTATATGCATGACATATGATTAGTGTATGTTCCAAAATACTTACGGCTGTTGTTTTTTCTGCTTTCGCGGTCATGAGAGTCGGTCTTGCAGCGTTCTTTTTGAAACTGTGACGTCACGTAATTTTCACACGTCGTTATTTATAACCGTTATAATTCCGTTCATGCGGGTGGCGTTCTATTGAATAAAACTCGCTGTTTCTAGATATATTGACCTGAATCACCAATAATAGCATGTGTTTTCCACATCAAACAATATCATTAAATCATTTTAATTTCTCGCTCAATATCAGTTTAAAAGGGACACACGGAAAGCTTGATATCTTTTTCATTTTCCGAAGTTTTATTTATTTAGCGCTTTCCTTTAAATATCAAGCGCGGTGCTTATATTTTGCTTATTGTCACAGAGCCCCTCTATCGGTGTCACTCGCCAGATAGTGTGAAATACACCTCCACAAATAACAAGTTTTTGACTGTCATTTCTCGCTTCTGAGAAGTCAAGTCGGCGACCTAAGGTCATATTTGCGGCCCTGGAATGTTATGTGAGAAAATGCGAACTCAAAGCACTCGTTTATTAATGCGATTATATGAGGTATTCAGTGTATTTCATTGATAAAGTATGAAATTAAACGTAAATGGATGCGCATCTTCCTCAAAAGCGTTACAAAATTAGCGATATGCTTCTTTTTTCCCAAACAATCGTAAATCATAATAATGAGCGGCCCTGGATTATTTTTCGAGAAAATGCGAATTTTTTAATACACTCGAAGAACTCGTTTATTAATGCGACTGGATGAGGTATTCAGTGTATTTCATTTGTAAAGAATGAAATTAAACATATATATGGATGTGCGTCTTTCCCAAAAAAGCGTTACAAACTTAGCGATATGCTTCTTTTTTCATATGTCACCGGTTTTCGCGATTTCAATAAAGGAAAAGATATTTATAGTTCTGAATGTTTAATTGATATACAGGCCTAACACTACTGCATACATGTTCAAAAATACACTAAGTGGACTTAAATGTTGGGCAAGACAATTGCCTTTTGAAAATATGCTTGCTCTGAGGCTGAGAAAGTGGATTTTAAAAATATTTCCAAAAAAACATTTTTGAAACGGTCAATAGCATTGAGAGTGCCTTCTGATTAAAATAAGGCATAATTCATTTTACAACTAAAACCATCTCCGAGCAGATGGTGTATCTTAGAATTATATAATAAAAAAAAAGGAAAGGTGGGGAATAGACTCCTGCTGACCACCCTTCGAAATCCAAAAACGTGCTGTCTGTGTCAGCGCCTGAAAAAAATCCTGGGGTGAACCCTGGCTGAGCTGTTTGTTGAGGTCAGGGCTGGATGACTTAAAACTATGGTCACCAGCTCAACCATGGTCATTAAGATTATCAAAGATTGCCAATGGCAACCATGTTTAATGTCGACACAGTTCTGGAAGGAATAATGTAATCTTTTTTCATTCCATGTAATCACATAAAGGATGTCAATATAATAACCTTTAATTTGCACATAAATTGATATAGATTTGTTTAATGAAGATGAAGTCTGAACATTTCAGAACATTTCAGACTTTTTGTCTGAACATATCAGACTTACGGTGGAAGTCTGAACATTTCAGACTTTAGGTGGCTCATTTATTCAAATTTTAAGTCTGGACAGTTTTGACAGTTCCGATTCATTTTTCAACCGAAGTAAGAATTTCAAGAAAGCAAAAAAAGGTTTTCTAATTATAGATAAAGTAAAATTTATATATATACAATCATGGATATTTTTTTATTTTTGAAGTCTGAACATTTCAGACCTTCAGATGTTTCTTTACCTTAACACAGACAGATTCAGACTTTACTTTTATATAAAATATCTAAGTCTGAAGAGTTCAGAAAGTGTTCAGTTTATATTCAGAAGATGTATAATTTGAAATTGTCTGAATCACTTGTGAATAGTTCTGAATCATTTTCTGAACTGTTCAGAAAGTGTTCAGTTCATATTCAGAATATGTATAATCTGAAATTGTCTGAATCACTTGTGAATATTTCTGAATCATTTTCTGAACTGTTCAGAAAGGGTTCAGTTCATATTCAGAATATGTATAATCTGAAATTGTCTGAATCACATCTGAAGAGTTCTGAATTTTTTCTGAACTGTTCAGATGCTGTTCTGCCATGTTCAACAATTGTTCAGACAATTATCAGAACAGTGATTTTATGTTCAGCCAAAATTCAGATGGCAATTTTGTGTACAGACAGATTCAGACAGTGCTCAGACAGGATTCAGAAAGTTTCAGACAAAATTCAGAAATTATGTTTCATGAGGGCTGTGTTAGGCAGCTCCGTGGAGCTTCTGTTAACCTGTGTTAGGCAGCTCCGGGGAGCTTCTGTTAACCTGTGTTAGGCAGCTCCGTGTAGCTTCTGTTAACCTGTGTTAGGCAGCTCCGGGGAGCTTCTGTTAACCTGTGTTAGGCAGCTCCGGGGAGCTTCTGTTAACCTGTGTTAGGCAGCTCCGGGGAGCTTCTGTTAACCTGTGTAAGGCAGCTCCGGGGAGCTTCTGTTAACCTGTGTTAGGCAGCTCCGGGGAGCTTCTGTTAACCTGTGTTAGGCAGCTCCGGGGAGCTTCTGTTAACCTTGTATGTGATGTTGACTATAGATGAGCTGTAAATGCGACACTAGGGTTCCATCTCATTGGAAGGCATCCTCCACCGTTCATTCCAGACAGGGGCCGTTGTTTGCTATGCCGGGAAGGTGATGGAGAGCTGTCAGATGTTAGAAGAACTGTACGTGTAGCTAAAATTGCAGTGTAAAAGCTTACTGAAATGAAGAACTGATCCTCTGTATTAAAATGTGATTCATTTAGATGTGGTATATAGCAAACTATTACCAAGCTGTCCTACAATTCAAGGGAGATTACCATTGTCTGGATTTTTATAAAGGCATTACAGTTTGTCTATCCTGTTGGGCACTGCACTTTATGTAGCACTGTGTGTATGTTTCCACCACACTATTTTACTTTTTAATGGGAATTGGCAGAGAAACATGCTGGACTGCATGAAACAAAGAAAAAAAAACAGCATTACAGTGTCTTTTCTAGATTAGGGTGACCATGACCTTATTAGGGTGACCATGACCTTTTGAAATCCTGGGGAATTTTTGTAGGGTTTGAACGCTTCACATTGGCCCAGTGAATAGCACATTCAAATCAGACTATGGGTTCGAGCCTAACTGGGTTACTTTGTTGTGTTCTGGCCTTGTCCGTCAGATGCGGACGTAAACCTTGCTGTGTTAAAAGAACCTTAGAAATCTATTCGATAGTAAGAGTAGGGCAGGGTTCCTGGATTTCTATGGAGCATCTCCGTGGCCGAATGGTTAACAACGTTGCGTTGTAAACCTTCGCCTCTCAACGCTGCGGGTTCGAATCCCACTGGGAGCTCGATTTGTAAGTGAGGAAGTGTCCATTCTTACGGATGGCAGGAGGTGTACAGTACTGGTTCTACCCAGGAAAAGTGGGTGGTCTGCCTCCACCACAAAAAAAATTGACCGTTGCATGTGTTGAAAATGACGTAAAACATGATACAAACAAACAAACTATGTATCCTCTCTCTGGGGCTGCTGGAAATAACCGCTCCACTTTCTGTGTGTTTTTTGTGTTTTTCCATGGCTAGAGGGAGATAACTCTATGCTGACAAAATATTAAAACATTACTGAGTTATAAAACTTGCATTTTGTGATTGTCAGTGATGACGGGTTGTATTGACTTTTCAAAGGTTTCAGAAGTTTTAAGAAAGAAAGTAAATGTTTAAATCACTTTTATTTGCTGTGTATTATGTGCACATGATCATGCACAGTTGTGGCATGCATGCCGGAAGGCTAATGCAGTGTACACTCTATAACTCCCAGATTTGTTTAACCTAATGTAACAGAGGCCTGTGAAAGGCCTCTTCCCAATTGAAAATTTACTGTTTTTTTCAAACCGTGGCAGAATTTTTCCCCAATCAAAAAGCAGCAGTCTCCCAGAATTTGAGAAAAAGCACTAATTCTGCAATGTGTTTTTGTTTGTTAAGAAAGTTCTGACAGAGAAGTCTGTAATTTTAATAAAATAAAATAATTGATGAAAATATAAATAAAGCATAGTATTGGCATAGTTTCTTAATGATGAAATTTAATATTTCCCAACATGAGAAATAAGCGCGTTTATTTTCCTCAAAATGTACAGGCCTGGGCCTCTTCACAATTTTGTGGGAAAAATCCCTGACTCCAGTAATTATAATCCAAACTTGTCCATCGGTGTTGGCGGGGGCATTAGCAGCATGTTCTATAAGACTGCTGGACCGATTTTACTCAAATCTTGTAGGGATGCTGAGATATTTGGTCTAGATGTTCACCCTCATGCACCTTCCACTCTAGCTCCCTCCACCTCCAACCTCCGTGATCATTAACCTGAGATCTAGTGGGGGGGGGGATGCTGAGATATTTGGTCTAGATGTTCACCCTCATGCACCTTCCACTCTAGCTCCCTCCACCTCCAACCTCCGTGATCATTAACCTGAGATCTAGTGGGTGGGGGGGGGGGGGGGGTGTGCAATCGGCACCCACCCCAGTGGTATTTATTTGTACAACTGTATATTGATTGTCACCATATGATTTTGACCATGTCAGTGGACATGCACCCGGGCATGACAGCCTGTGTATTTGTTTATGGATGGACACCATTATTTGTTTCAGCTTGCCTCCAGTCCCTTTCAGCATAAAATCTAGAACGATGTATGGTGAATTTGAGAGATTAATTTTGTTGTTTTACCATACTTGTTACATCTTGAAATAAACGCAGCTATATTTATCAGTTTTATCAAAATGGTGACACTATGTGTGTATCATTTGATAAACCAAATATTTCAAGGTTGTTCAGCCCTACACATTTATGAAAATTGATGGACCTTTGGTAGCTCATAGGTCTTAACTTTAGCTTCAGACTCCTTCCTGGTGTGGATTCGCTCCCTGGCAAAGTCTCAGTGATTTTTTCACCCGTTTGGGAATGGTACCAGTACCCATTCAGTTGGGGAAATTTGCGTTGTTTTGCCTTATTTCACTATCAAACAAAAGTAATAATGTACCTATGCTTAAATACTTCGTAAACACATTAGCATGTAATCATTCTCTTGTAGTGTTTCATTACCCTCACCTAAAATAAGGTATTCCCCACACCCCCACCCCACTTCTTCTGTTTAAAGTTTCTCTTTAAATATTTAAAAAAAATAAAAATAAAAAAAATAACAAAGGTGTTTCTTTGTTCTTTTTTTCGATTGAGCATTTTTTCACTCCAGTTGGGAAAATAACGTACTTTTTGCCATTTGGGAATTGTACTGTTTTTCAGTAAAAAAAATTGTACTACTTATATAAAGGGGAAAAAACTGTCTGATGTGGAAACTACATGCCATCTCCCTCTGAGGTAATATACCATATCATAGTTAGTAATTAGTAATAATCTATCTTAGAAATAAGGGGACCGCAGTGGCCCAGTGGATAGCACGTTCGACTCTGAATCTGGAGGTCACCGGTTCGAGCCACACTGACGCCAGTTGGTGACTATTTCCCTTATCCTTGTTCGTTGGACGGACGTAAACCAGGCTGATAAGCTGAGTATATGCGTAAAACACAAAATATTTCTTTCTACGTATACGGAAAAGAAAAAAAAGGGTTAAAAATCTTGGTAAGTAAAATGATAGTGATAAAAACACGAATTGTACAAATCTTATCTAGAGCTCTGATTACCATTTATAAATAGGTAATTAAATGAGCAAAGTTGTTCATGGAAGGTCTTGTTTGTGCAGATATGAATTTGTGCACTCTATGACGTGGGTCTCCAGTAGGTAACAGCTTGCCCAGCTGACAAAGATATGCGATCAATGAGTATTTGCATAGGTCACATGTAAAAAAAAAAAGGTGCAGGATTTAGAATCATACATAGCCGGATTTTCTGTTGCCTGGCAGCACAAAGCATGGCTGGTGCCGCACAGGAATCAATTTCTTGCCTGTGTAAGGTAACATATATATGTCACTTTAGTTCCCTGCAGGCAAGGTCTTAATATCATGTTGATTGTGAAATTGGAAGTATAACCTTAAGAAAAACAGCTTTAATTGCGCGATAGGACTTAAAATGTAAGACATAAATTCAAGACAGAAGTCCTGATGCTGGGGTGGTAAATCTTTCTGGGGGTAAATTCTGAGGGTGGAGATCAATGGGACCATCTTCTTGTTAGCAGTTTTATCATCCTTGTATTGGTTAAAAGGACTGGAGGCGATGTGAAATAATTGTGAGGTATATCCAGCTAAAAATAAAACCTTTGTAATAGTTAAAGGTGCTTGTAATCGACCTCGTTATTCTGTCCGGTTCAAGTATTGTAATCGGGCCTCATTATTCTGTCTGGTTCAAGTGTTGTTATCGGGCCTCATTATTCTGTCCGGTTCAAGTGTTGTAATCGGGCCTCATTATTCTGTCTGGTTCAAGTGTTGTAATCGGGCCTCATTATTCTGTCTGGTTCAAGTGTTGTAATCGGCCTCATTATTCTGTCTGGTTCAAGTGTTGTAATTGGGCCTCATTATTCTGTCTGGTTCAAGTGTTGTAATCGGGCCTCATTATTCTGTCCGGTTCAAGTGTTGTAATCGGGCCTCATTATTCTGTCCGGTTCAAGTGTTGTAATCGGGCCTCATTATTCTGTCTGGTTCAAGTGTTGTTATCGGGCCTCATTATTCTGTCTGGTTCAAGTGTTGTAATTGGGCCTCATTATTCTGTCTGGTTCAAGTGTTGTAATCGGGCCTCATTATTCTGTCCTGTTCAAGTGTTGTAATCGGGCCTCATTATTCTGTCCGGTTCAAGTGTTGTAATCGGGCCTCATTATTCTGTCTGGTTCAAGTGTTGTAATCGGGCCTCATTATTCTGTCTGGTTCAAGTGTTGTAATTGGGCCTCATTATTCTGTCCGGTTCAAGTGTTGTAATCGGGCCTCATTATTCTGTCTGGTTCAAGTGTTGTAATCGGGCCTCATTATTCTGTCCGGTTCAAGTGTTGTAATCGGGCCTCATTATTCTGTCTGGTTCAAGTGTTGTAATCGGCCTCATTATTCTGTCCGGTTCAAGTGTTGTGATTGGCCTCATTATTCTGTCCGGTTCAAGTGTTGTAATTGGCCTCATTATTCTGTCAGGTTCAAGTGTTGTAATCGGCCTCATTATTATGTCCGGTTCAAGTGTTGTAATTGGCCTCATTATTCTGTCCGGTTCAAGTGTTGTAATCGGCCTCATTATTCTGTCCGGTTCAAGTGTTGTAATCGGCCTCATTATTCTGTCCGGTTCAAATGTTGTAATCGGCCTCATTATTCTGTCCAGTTCAAGTGTTGTAATCGGCCTCATTATTCTGTCCGGTTCAAGTGTTGTAATCGGCCTCATTATTTTGTAGGTTCAAGAGTTGTAATCGGGCCTCATTCTAAAGTGTTGTTTATAAAAAAGGTTTGGTCTGGAAAACATTTTTTTTTGTGTATTAATTATAAAGTATTATTTCACATGGAACTTCTAGGCTTTAACGTTTAATTGATCTAAGTATTTTATTGAATTTTAAGTTCAGCTGATCACTATGATAACTAACAAAACTAAAGTCATGATTATATTATATCAAAATGTTAAATATTATCAAGGCGGATATTTCTGTATTGCATAAATTAATGAAAACAAAACTCGTTTAAAAAAACAAATGCAGAATTTTAAAATTGACTATAAAATGACATCCAAATTGCCTCCTGTAGTGAGTGCCTTTAAGTGAAAGTATTAAGTAAGCATTATAAAAACCAAACAATTCCCACAGTCTTTGGACCAGACCTCATCCTCTAATCCCAACCTTGAGGGATTATCCACTTAGCAACCGAGAGCCTGTTATCCTTAGAATTACACAAACACACAGAGCATCATTTGATAGTCATATATGAAACTTTTGAATAGCTTTGGTTGGCCTGTCTCAAGTAGATGTGTTATCTTGCCCAGTCTGGGTTCAGCCTCCTGTAGATATAGATATAGTATGTTACTGGATTAAGCCCATGTTAGGCAGTATTGGCCTTGATAGTGACAGTAAGGGAAACTATCACACCTAACTGTTTGTAAATATGGATATATCATAACAGAATTAACGGACAAAAAATTGATGAAACGGTTCAGTGTTAAAAAACGTAAAAGTAAGTACCTGAGTATTGATGTACAGTTACCTTTCAAGAATCTCTGTGTATATACTGAAACGCAAAAAAACGCAACTCGGGAATTTCCGCTACATATTGTATATATACTGCATACTTAATTCCACATACTATTCAAAAGAAATCCCAATATGTTTTGTAAAAAAAAAAGTTGCAGTTATTTAGAGAAAGGACAAAACTGTGAGGTTGTAGATGTTTTAATCACAGTACACCTTGTAACAAGAAATTCATAAATGTTAAAGTTTATCTTTAAAAAACTGAGTCAGTTCAGTACTGTATTTAACGTAAACAGTTTGCAAAATTGTGCATCCTAAGTTTGCTCACATGCTTGAGCCAAACACGTACTCTGTCAATAATGAAACTTTGAAGGAATACTGTTTGCTGTATTATGTGTTGTTTTAGAATTTTTTTCCGAAAGGAAAGGTCTTACGTAGCCATGTACCATTCGATTAACAGCAGCATATTGTACATACACTATATAGCGGAAATTCCCGTGTTGCGTTTCTTTTTCGTTTCGGTATATGTTAATGGGGATATTACATATTTTGAGTGTTAATGGGTATATTACATATTTTGAGTTCTTTACTTATGTATATATATATAACATAACACACTCTGTTGACCCATTTTGGAGACAAACCGGCCAAGGCACACATTCAATATTTTCTGTTGAGGGTGTCACACATTGGTAATAATTAAACACATGTCAGTCAGTAGAAATAATATTTTTATAATAGTGACCTATGTACAATATATATTAAATATACAAAGACATGTATAAAAACACAGCATATAACAAATCAACTTTTTAATTCATGCACTTACACTTCTTTAAAACATTTATTTTAATATATTATCAATATCGTGTTGGGATATTTGGTAAAACTAGTACGTTAATAGTTCTTTACAAAAATAAAAGTGCTGTTATTAATTACTTCTCCTTCCAGCGCATGGTAGCAAACGTAAGCACAAATATATTCCCTGGCAAATAATTATATAGTTTAAAAGAGACTACCGGTACCTTTCTGGCATACAGCATTGTGCACATATCAGTGTTTGTCCCAACTATGCGGGTGCGGGGCTGGGCTGGCGGGGCGGGGGATTGGGGTCACAGAGGTAGATAATTTCACAGATACCGTACCAATATTCATGGGGATATTTGATATTGGTATTGATAGGCAATCAGACGTAAATAGGTACATTTGTCTTAATTCCGCCCCTCCCCCACCCCCCACACACACACTACTAGGGGAGAAACTGATAGGTGCATTGGTAGTATTAGGAGAGTGACCTCATGGGGGGGGATGGAATGAAGGATGAAAATTCACACCAACGCAAGAGCTCAGACCCACATGTCTGCCGGAAGCAGAAGTCTCTGGCTTAACTGTGCTACTGAAGCTGCTGTAATATTCTGAAGGTTCTTATACTTGATGGAATTTAAAAAGATAAGTAATTTGTCGGTATCGAGCTCATGGTACTAGTTCAGGTTTATCTTGAGTCACCACATACACCGGTCATGTTTCAACATGACTGGTCACATAATGTTGCGAAAGGTTGGCTTAACTTTGGTTTCAGATATGCTTTTTAAATTCTATTAAAGTTTTAAAATAAAATTCTTCCTCCTGCGATAATTTAATCTCCCAAATATGTTATCATCCAATATTGAGTGTTGATGATATAGGTATCCAATATTGAGTGTTGATGATATAGGTATCCAATATTGAGATATAGGTATCCAATATTGAGATATGTATCCAATACTGAGTGTTGATGATATAGGTATCCAATACTGAGTGTTGATGATATAGGTATCCAATATTGAGTGTTGATGATATAGGTATCCAATACTGAGTGTTGATGATATAGGTATCCAATATTGAGTGTTGATGATATAGGTATCCAATACTGAGTGTTGATGATATAGGTATCCAATACTGAGTGTTGATGATATAGGTATCCAATATTGAGTGTTGATGATATAGGTATCCAATATTGAGTGTTGATGATATAGGTATCCAATATTGAGTGTTGATGATATAGGTATCCAATACTGAGTGTTGATGATATAGGTATCCAATATTGAGTATTGATGATATAGGTATCCAATATTGAGTGTTGATGATATAGGTATCCAATATTGAGTGTTGATGATATAGGTATCCAATACTGAGTGTTGATGATATAGGTATCCAATACTGAGTGTTGATGATATAGGTATCCAATATTGAGTATTGATGATATAGGTATCCAATATTGAGTATTGATGATAAAGGTATCCAATACTGAGTGTTGATGATATAGGTATCCAATATTGAGTGTTGATGATATAGGTATCCAATATTGAGTGTTGATGATATAGGTATCCAATATTGAGTATTGATGATATAGGTATCCAATATTGAGTGTTGATGATATAGGTATCCAATTCTGAGTGTTGATGATATAGGTATCCAATTCTGAGTGTTGATGATATACACTTCTCAAAACTGCTAACTACACCGCTCACGTTTTGGGTTATATATATCGATGGGTTGAATGTTTTTCAATAAAATAAAAAGGAAATACCAATTCAATCATTTTTACATCATTTCATTTTATTTTTTTCATGGGCAATGCTAGAACTAAACCACAATAAGCAATTACAAACGACCCATGTAAACACTAAAGTCACACTTTTCCCATATCTACACATGTAGATATGGGAAAAGTGTGACTTTAGTGTTTACATGGGTCGTGTAGATATGGGAAAAGTGTGACTTTAGTGTTTACATGGGTCGTTTGTAATTGCTTATTGTGGTTTAGTTCTAGCATTGCCATGTAGATATGGGAAAAGTGTGACTTTAGTGTTTACATGGGTCGTTTGTAATTGCTTATTGTGGTTTAGTTCTAGCATTGCCCATGAAAAAAATAAAATGAAATGATGTAAAAATGATTGAATTGGTATTTCCTTTTTATTTTATTGAAAAACATTCAACCCATCGATATATATAACCCAAAACGTGAGCGGTGTAGTTAGCAGTTTTGAGAAGTGTAGGTATCCAATATTGAGTATTGATGATATAGGTATCCAATATTGAGTATTGATGATATAAGTATCCAATATTGAGTGTTGATGATATAGGTATCCAATACTGAGTGTTGATGATATAGGTATCCAATATTGAGTGTTGATGATATAGGTATCCAATATTGAGTATTGATGATATAGGTATCCAATATTGAGTATTGATGATATAGGTATCCAATACTGAGTGTTGATGATATAGGTATCCAATATTGAGTGTTGATGATATAGGTATCCAATACTGAGTGTTGATGATATAGGTATCCAATACTGAGTGTTGATGATATAGGTATCCAATATTGAGTGTTGATGATATAGGTATCCAATATCCAATATTGAGTGTTGATGATATAGGTATCCAATATTGAGTGTTGATGATATAGGTATCCAATATTGAGTGTTGATGATATAGGTATCCAATATTGAGTGTTGATGATATAGGTATCCAATATTGAGTATTGATGATATAGGTATCCAATATTGAGTATTGATATCCAATATTGAGTGTTGATGATATAGGTATCCAATATTGAGTGTTGATGATATAGGTATCCAATATTGAGTGTTGATGATATAGGTATCCAATATTGAGTATTGATGATATAGGTATCCAATATTGAGTATTGATGATATAGGTATCCAATATTGAGTATTGATGATATAGGTATCCAATACTGAGTGTTGATGATATAGGTATCCAATATTGAGTATTGATGATATAGGTATCCAATATTGAGTATTGATGATATAGGTATCCAATATTGAGTGTTGATGATATAGGTATCCAATTCTGAGTGTTGATGATATAGGTATCCAATATTGAGTGTTGATGATATAGGTATCCAATACTGAGTATTGATGATATAGGTATCCAATATTGAGTATTGATGATATAGGTATCCAATTCTGAGTGTTGATGATATAGGTCAATGATTACAACTTTTAAAGGGACGCACGCAATCAAAATTGGTTCTTAAAATAATTGTGACATTACATTATAGTTTTATATTTGTTCAATGTGTAAATGATAATTATCCTTCAAGAATCTTCCTGAATGTTATAGTGATAAATTCCATAGCAAATAGGTTCATTTGTTAGGATTTAAGGTCAAATAAAATTATATCTGTGATTCTGACTTCCCGCCTCTAAACATTACGTGCAAAAAATAAAAAATAAAAATTATATATTCTTCAAATTAGATTATGTTTTCTATCTGTTCTGTACCTGATATCAACAAGTATATATTTAAGTTAGTTTATCTAAGGTTTTAAAAGTACTAAGTGAAAAAAAAGAAGACAAAATATAGAATAAAATATTTTCCCTACCTACCCTATTTTTTCTTAGCATGCTGTAGGAACCACACATATAATTTTATTTGGCCTAACAGGACAGTGAGCTCAGATAGAGATGAAACGAATGATGGATTCTAATCAGACATGCCAACACAAGGACTCAAACCCATGTGTGGCTGAGGTTTGCAGCTCCCTCTTTACCACTGAACTAACAGCAGTGGTGGCTTAGAGGTAGACATTTTCCATGCATGCAGGAGGTCGTTGGTTAAATCCTCGGTCAGGTCACACCACAGACTTCATAAAAATGGTACTAGTAGCTCCCCTGCCCGACATTCATCACGGAAAGGGTAGTTCAGGGACTGGCAGGCCCGGTGGCATTATAACGTGAATGGATGGGATATTACATCATCTGGCTGTGGCATGGTAATCCCGTGTGACAGTGTATTAGCCAGCCAGCCGTGCAGCCGTCTTTTGCACGGCCGTTTTTGAAAAATCGCGGCAAATATTTGGAGGAGTGGGTGGGGTAAAAAAAAAAAAATTTTTTTTTTTTAAACAACACTTCCAAACTCTTACTATCTCAATATTGTTATGTTTTGTATACATTTATGGAAGAAAAATGATATAAAATGCACCTTTTTCACCTTTATCAGTGAGAATAAATTACCCCAGAGACACCCACTTGTCGCGAATTGGCGCATAACGTGTGTTAGCTTATTATTTTGCACACCCTGTTTGCATATTTGCACACCCAGTTCTTGAATTTCGGCCTAATACACTGCCGTGTGACGGCACTATAACATTTAGCGTTGAGCTCGCACCCTTTTGATATGACTGAAAGATTGTTATAAGCATGCAAACATACCCTTTCCATCAAAATTCATTACTTCCTGATGTTGTATAGCTCTATATTGTATTGAAACCTATTTCACATTATTACTTTGAAGTTGGAAGATTAAGTATACAGTTTGACAGCAATGTGTATACCACATTTTAACATTATTCATTTACAGACCTTTTGTTGACAAATATCCAATAATTATAAATATTTCTCAATGTACACCTTAAAGATATGAAAAGTCAATGAACAAAGAATAAATAGTTTAATTTAGTGCAGGCTTCACTGTGAGAGAGCCTTATCACAGTTTGTAGTCGGACATTCTTATGGTTAATGGCTTAATTTGGATTTTATATAAAAGTTTTAACAAAATATATTGACCAGGATGGAATCTAAAGATCGGGGTTTCTCTAACGAAGATGACTCAATGGAATCAAGTAGGTTTATTAATTCATGTTAATTACCGAAATGTATGCATTTAATCAAATTTAATCTAGCATGCATGCATTTGTCCTTGTCAGTAAAAACAGGCACCTGGTGGGCAAGACAGTCGGTGTATTTGTACATGGATGGACACCATCATTTGGTTTCATCTTGCTCCAGACCCTTTCAGCATAAAAATCTAGAAAGAAGTATGGTGAATTTGACAAGATTAAATTTGCGTTTTACCATACTTGTTACATCTTCAATAAGCACAGATATTTATCATTAGGCTAAATAAAATTATACCTGAGTTTACTGTAACATGCTTGACCCTCTGAAAACACCCCCGACTCCTTTAAAAAAAATAATTTTTGTTTTGTTTTTTTGGAAAAAATAATTATGTTCACGCGATCACGGCCGAATCACATGCTCATTGTCCTGCTGTTGGAACTGACCCTCTTCCGGAGACTTGCGAAAAATAAATTAAACTGTTTTACCCCTTTGCAATAATTGCAAGAGATTGGGAAAAGAGCCATTTGTTGCCAGGCATTTTGGGAAACAGTAAAGCATACACAATTTCATATTGTTATCTATTGTAGTTTTTAAAATACCACATTTCCCATTCATCAAAGCTCATCGCCACCTTCGCCAAAAAATAAAATAAAATAACTAAATAAAATAAAATACCTACCTACCTACCCTATTTTTTTCAGCAATGTTACAATAAACACAGGTATAATTTTATTTTGCCTTATCAGTTTTGTGGTAACTGTTGACACTTTGTGCCTGTATCATTGATAACCAAATCTTTCAAGGTCGTTCAGCCCTACCCATTTATGAAAATTGGGGACCATTGGTAGCTCAGTAGATTAGGCCTTAACCTGCTTAGCGGGACTATTATAGCCTTTGTGTCCTTTGTAAACCCAGATCTGCTTGCGAGTAACTGACAAGGCTGATCAGGGTTTACAATGTCTGGCTGCTGATCAGTCATTTTCCCAAAACACCCAATTGTCACATAAATGGAATGGTCTTAATTCAAAGAAAGAACAGTCCATTACATATATGTAGAGGGTTAAGGGTTAATCCAATGTAATCTAGCATGCATTGTTTTGGCACTATGCACTGGGACCTGGGTTCAAGCCCCACTGGCACAACTCAGTTTCATTGGTGTGTTCTTGAGGCACTTAAAGGCACTTCCCTTTGCCTCGTCTGTAGAATGTTGGATGTAAACCAGGGAGTATGGGAGTCGATCCGCCGAATATGTAAAGAACCATAGGAATTTATTTGTTAGTAAGAGTAAGGGAAAGTTTGTTCCCTAATGCCCATGAATCCTTACCCACAGTAAGATGGTTCTTAATAACCTGAACAATGGGTTTGATGAGCTGTTTTAAAACAACAGCGAAATGTTTTCACCGCTTTTCGAGCATCTATCTGCTCGCTCGTCTGCAAAAATGATATTCCATGTGCTGTTGTTTTCCTGTTCCTCATCAAACTTTGTGTATATACTGTATAGTGATTAAAAAAACAAACTCAACTAACCATCTTAGTCAGGTTCAACCGTACCAAAACATCTCGCAAAACATAACATTTCCTATAACTTTCGAATTAATATGCCCTTCTACATATTATTATGCTTATCCCTCCGTACGTACAGTCAAACTGCCGTATCATACTAAACAGTTTTACATTTAAGTTTTTTGTTCAAATCATTCCCAACATATAGTTACTGACAAAAGTCAAGTTAACTACCATCCATTATAAAAAGGTCAAAGTTACAGTGAAGGTTACAGCATAGGTTCAAAGGTCAAATTAAATAAGCATGTGTGTGTGGTCTCTTTGTGACTGCTTCTAGTTCACATATATTGGAATGCTGCTTTTTTCACAAAATTAAAAAGAAAAAGTCAATCTGAAAATATTTGAAAGTCATTTGTGAGAAAGTGTCGATTCTTACAGGGTGGCTGGAGGTATATGGTACTGTTTCACCCAGGAATAACTGGGTGGTCTGCCTCCACCATCACCAAAAAGTTCAAGACAAAATTGAATGTCATAAACAGACTAAGATTTGCTGGAAAATAATTTAAAATAAAATGTAAACAAAATTATATCGCTATTTAAATCATTTGTAAGTGATGATTCTTATGAATGGCGGGAGGTATACGGTACTTTCCACCCAGGAAACATGGGGTGGTCTGCTTCCACCACATAAAAAAACGACCGTAATTATATAGCCTAAAAATGTGATGCAAAATAACTTATGCGTGGTCCAGTGGTAGAGCGCCAAACTCCAGATCGAGAGTTCGTGGGTTCGATCCTCGCCGCGGCCACGTTATTTATCCTTGAGCAAGATAATTAATCCACATTGCTTAGTACTGGTTCTACCCAGGAAGCCATCGAGAGTGATTAATCTAAGTTGCAATAACTTGTTTCGCAATCGATGTAAAATAAATATGTTTAAACTAAAACACCATTCAAGCAAAATTATCTCACTCTTTATAGGTTTTAATACACAAACATTGTCCGGACTAGTGGTGATTCTTACGGATGATGGGAGATATACAGTACTGGTTCTGCCCAGAAATAAGTGGAGCGGTCTGCCTCCACCATGAAAAAATCGACCCTCATATATAGCCTAAAATATGCTGAAAATGATTTAACCACTTTAATATTGGTTTGCAATACAAAGGGAAGTTATCCTGTTATCATTCTGTTTCATTGCATTTAAAGTTGTCTCCCTTAGTCACAGAAAACCCATCATGTAGAGTAAGGAAAAAAAGTAATTCCATATTTTCACTGCATTAATACATGGACTTATAATACATATGCCTATTTTAAATCTGTAAAGCACCCTGTGTATATTTTTGAATATACTGATCGCCTGTTGACCACAAATTATATGAATGTGAAAAAATACCAGTTGCAACTTTCAGCATATGTGACTTTTAAGGAGTTAACGCAGGAAGTCAATTATTTGTTAAAACTGCCATGTTGATTTCCAGAACCCCAGTTAAAACAGGTTTTTAGCTCGACTGATCAGAGATCAGCAGAGCTTATGCCGTGGTGCTGTGTCCGTCGTCCGTTGTCTTTTTTTTCTTGTGTGACTGACACACAAGCAAGTATGTCTCTATGCGCAGGAAGTAGTCTATTTCTTCATTTAAAGCAATGAAAAATTGCAGTCACACAAGGGGAGGGGAGCTTGTGTGAACGTACACACAAAAAACAGACACACAAGTTTTGAGTCACACAAAGCCTGATTTTGTGTACGTCCGTCTGTCTGTCCGTCTGTCCGTAAACTTTTATTTGTAACGACTACTCCTCTGAAACTACTGAATGGATTTTCATGAAACTTTACAGAAATGTTGCCCATGAAGTCTAGTTGATCCTAGCAAAAATTCATGTTGATGTGAAATCCAAGATGGCCGCTAAAGCGACTACTTCTTGAAAACTCTAAGTGATATTGATATGGGACTTTTTCTAAAATGATCAGCATGACATGATGTTGGTCCTTGTCGAAAATCGTTTTGATTCGACGTTAAACATGACTGCCAGCGGCCATCTTTGTTTACATAGAGTTATATAATGAAAACTTGTAGCGACTACTCCTCTGAAACTACTTGACGGATTTTCATGAAACTTCACAGGATTGTTGCTCTTGATGTCTAATTGATCCTAGCAAAATTTCAGGTCGGCCAGAAATTCAAGATGGCCGCCACGGCTAAAAATAAATTTTCAAAATACAAGTTTGTAGCGACTACTTCTTGAAAACTATAAGTGATATTGATATGGGACTTTTTCTAAAATGATCAGCATGACATGATGTTGGTCCTTGTCAAAAATCGTTTTGATTCGACGTTAAACATGGCTGCCAGCGGCCATCTTTGTTATTTGTAGCGACTATTCCTCTGAAACTACTGGATGGATATTCATGAAACTTTACAGAAATGTTGCCCATGAAGTCTAGTTGATCCTAGCAAAAATTCATGTTGATGTGAAATTCAAGATGGCCGCCACAGCTAAAAATAGATTTTTAAAAGATAAATTTGTAGGGACTACTTCTTGAAAACTGTAAGTGATATTGATATAGGACTTTTTCTAAAATGTTCAGCATGACATGATGTTGATCCTTGTCAAAAATTATTTTGATTAGACGTTAAACATGGGCGCCAGTGGCCATCTTTGTTTACATAGAGTTTGTATAGTAAAAATTTGTAGCGACTACTCCTCTGAAACTACTTGGCGGATTTTCATGAATCGTCACAGGAATGTTGCTCTTGATGTCTAGTTAATCCTAGCAAAATTTCAGGTTGGCCGGAAATTCAAGATGGCTGCCACGGCTAAAAATAAATTTTCAAAATACAAGTTTGTAGCGCCTACTTCTTGAAAACTATAAGTGATATTGATATGCGTCTTTTCCTAAAATGTTCACTATGACATGATGTTGATCCTTGTTGAAAATTATTTTGATTCGACGTTAAACATGGCTGCCAGCGGCCATCTTTGTTTACATAGAGTTATATAATGAAAACTTGTAGCGACTACTCCTCTGAAACTACTTGATGGATGTTCATGAAACTTCACACGAATGTTGCTCTTGATGTCTTATTGATCCTAGCACAATTTCAGGTCGGCGAGAAATTCAAGATGGCCACCATTTCTAAAAATAGATTTTCAAAATACAAGTTTGTAGCGACTTCTTCTTGAAAACTATAAGTGATATTGATATGGGACGTTTTCTAAAATGATCAGCATGACATGATGTTGGTCCTTGTCAAAAATCATTTTGATTCGATGTTAAACATGGCTGTCAGCGGCCATCTTTGTTTACATAGAGTTATATAATGAAATCTTGTAGCGACTACTCCGCTGAAACTACGTGACGGATTTTCATGAAAATTCACAGGAATGTTGCTCTTGATGCCTAATTGATCCTAGCAAAATTTCAGGTCAGCCGGAAATTCAAGATGGCCGCCACTGCTAAAATTATATTTTTAAAAAACAAGTTTGTAGCGACTACTTCCTGAAATAAAAATCAATCAGTAGAGCTTCAAGGTCATTGACCTCTTGTTGTTTATATAAATACTTTTTATGAAATACTGTATAGCTATTCATTATTGTTAAATAAATACAAGTAGGGAGATTGGTAACATGGACAATTCTCTGTATGTTTTTGGGTCGATTTTATTTATATGATTTATACCAGCTATTGGCCAGAAATACAAAAAAAAACAAAAAACTTGTAGTACCAAAAAAATTGCTTTGTGATTAAGAAAACTGCTTAATTTGGTTTTAGTATTTGTCGAGGTAATTTTACAGTAGTTTTAAATATTTTCTGATGCAATTAACCCTTAACGCACTAAGCGCGACTATAATAGCCTAAATTACATCCATCGTAAACCCAGATCAGCCTGCAAGTAACTCGCTGGCTGATCTTGGTTTACAATGTCCGGCTTTGTCGCATAAATGGAATGGTCTTAATTCAGAGAAAGAACAGTCCATAAATAGGTATATGTAGCGGGTTAAACAGTAAAAGACAGTAATAGCTTCACCAGTTCTTTGTTGTGTCCTTGGGCGAGACACTTTCAAGGTAACCTTAATTATCCATCAGTCTTTTCTCCAAGCACAGTAAAATGAAACGAGCACAGTAAAAACAAACGAAACAAACGAGCACAGTAGAAACAAACGGAATATATTAGTCCTCTTGTGTTCATGAGTCGGTAAACAACACTTAATTACCTGAACAATGTGTTTATGAGTCGGTAAACAACACTTAATTACCTGAACAGTGTGTTTATGAGTCGGTAAACAACACTAAATTACCTGACCAGGAGTCGGTAAACAACACTTAATTACCTGAACAATGTGTTTATGATTCGGTAAACAACACTTAATTACCTGAACAATGTGTTTATGAGCCCGGTAAACAACACTTACTTACCTGAATAGTGTGTTTATGAGTCGGTAAACAACACTTAATACCTGAACAATGTGTTTATGAGCCCGGTAAACAACACTTATTTACCTGAACAGTGTGTTTATGAGTCGGTAAACAACACTTAATTACCTGAACAATGTGTTTATGAGCCCGGTAAACAACACTTATTTACCTGAAGAGTGTGTTTATTATTCGGTAAACAACACTAAATTACCTGAACAATGTGTTTATGAGCCCGGTAAGCAACACTTAATTACTTGAACAGTGTGTCTATGAGTCGGTAAACAACACTAAATTACCTGACCAGGAGTCGGTAAACAACACTTAATTACCTGAACAATGTGTTTATGAGTCGGTAAACAACACTTAATTACCTGAACAGTGTGTTTATGAGTCGGTAAACAACACCTAATAACCTGAACAGTGTGTTTATGAGTCGGTAAACAACACTTAATTACCTGAACAATGTGTTTATGAGCCCGGTAAACAACACTTAATTACCTGAACAATGTGTTTAAGAGTCGGTAAACAACACAATTACCTGAACAGTGTGTTTATGAGTCGGTAAACAACACTTAATTACATGAACAGTGTGTTTATGAGTCGGTAAAGAACACCGAATTACCTGAACAATGTGTTTATGAGTCGGTAAACAACAATTTAATTAAATTCTTTAAGTGGGTGTGTTTCCTTCAATAGCTCTGGCTCTACCATTTGGTATTACTGGGAGACTGTCCATAGCGTGATACAAGATATACAGTCGGATCACATTTCCCTTCCTTTCTAACTTCTAATTACTACTGGTAATTAGGTTTCTCCCATTATTGGAACACTAATTGATAGTGACACGTACCTTTCCATGTATTTCTCTTCTTAAAATGTCTTTTTGGTTATTTGTTTGTGTGTTAGGCTTCACACATCCATGGAGAGCGACTTCCACCTGAGTATAAAATCACACTATTTTGTTTACTGTCAGGAAAATTAAGGCTTTCAAAGCTACGTACAGGCCAGAATGTTATTGGATGCATACAAAGTGAGCCTTGTGACTGCTCTTCAGCAATTCATCATCTTTCAGTTGGTGTATACTTTTGCATAAATAACTTTATTATATAAAGTGCTTGTCTGACTTACTTAGAAAATGAAGAAGTTATTTATTTTTAATGTCAGTTTGTAACTCAATAGACTTTGAATATATTGTATTTTTAGCTCTATTGGGCAAGGGCCAGCAGAGCTTATGGGATGGTGTGTTTTCCGTCGTCTGACGTCCGTCCGTTAACTTTTACCTTGTTAAGACGATAGGGCCTTCATTTTTCATCCGATCTTTACCAAACTTTAATAGATTGTTAATATCAATGAAAGCTCGGACAAGTTCGAAAACCAGCCGTATCAAACCAATAATAGCGGAGTTATGGCCCTTGATTTAGTTAAAAATGCTATATTTTGCCTGGTTAAAGACGATAGGGCCTTCATTTTTCATCCTATCTTTACCAAACTTTACAACATTGTTAATATCAATGAAAGCTCGGACAAGTTCGAAAACCAGCCATATCGGACTAGTAACAGCGGAGTTATGGCCCTTGATTTAGTTAAAAATGCTATGTTTTGCCTCGTTATGACGATAGGGGCTTCATTGTTCATCCGATCTTTACCAAACTTTATCAGATTGTTAATATCAATGAAAGCTCTGACAAGTTCGAAAACTATTCATATCGGACCAGTAACAGCGGAGTTATGGCCCTAGATTTAGTTCAAAATGCTATGTTTTGCCTCGTTAAGACGATAGGGGCTTCATTGTTCATCCGATCTTTACCAAACTTTATCAGATTGTTAATATCAATGAAAGCTCGGACAAGTTCGAAAACTATTCATATCGGACCAGTAACAGCGGAGTTATGGCCCTAGATTTAGTTCAAAATGCTATATTTTGCCTCGTTAAGATGATAGGGCATCCGATCTTTACCAAACTTTATCAGATTGTTAATGTCAATGAAAGCTCGGTCAAGTTCGAAAACCAGCCAGATCGGACCAATAACAGCGGAGTTATGGCCCTTGATTTCGTTAAAAATGCTATAATTTGCCTCGTCATACGATAGGGCCTTCATTTTGCATCTGATCTTTGCCAAAATTTACCAGATTTTATGATTTTCCTTTTTATATTATTAGCTCTACTGATCAGAGATCAGCAGAGCTTATGCCGTGGTGCGGCGTCCGTCGTCCGTCCGTCCGTCCGTCCGTCTGTCCGTTAACTTTTATTTGTAGCGACTACTCCTCTGAAACTGCTGGATGGATATTCATAAAACTTTACAGAAATGTTGCCCATAAAGTCTAGTTGATCCTAGCAAAAATTCATGTAGATGTGAAATCCAAGATGGCCGCCAAAGCTAAAAATAGAGTTTTAAAATACAAGTTTGTAGCGACTACTTCTTGAAAACTCTAAGGGATATTGATATGGGACTTTTTCTAAAATGATCAGCATGACATGATGTTGGTCCTTGTCGAAAATCGTTTTGATTCGACGTTAAACATGGCTGCCAGCGGCCATCTTTGTTTACATAGAGTTATATAATGAAAACTTGTAGCGACTACTCCTCTGAAACTGCTTGACGGATTTTCATGAAACTTCACAGGAATGTTGCTCTTGATGTCTAATTGATCCTAGCAAAATTTCAGGTCGGCCGGAAATTCAAGATGGCCGCCACGGCTAAAAATAGATTTTTAAAAAATAAGTTTGTAGCGACTACTTCTTGAAAACTATAAGAGATATTGATATGGGACTTTTTCTAAAATGATCAGCATGACATGATGTTGGTCCTTGTCGAAAATCGTTTTGATTCGACGTTAAACATGGCTGCCAGCGGCCATCTTTGTTTACATAGAGTTATATAATGAAAATTTGTAGCGACTACTCTTCTGAAACTACTTGACGGATTTTCATGAAACTTCACAGGAATGTTGCTCTTGATGTCTTATTGATCCTAGCAAAATTTCAGGTCGGCCGGAAATTCAAGATGGCCGCCACGGCTAAAAATAGATTTTTAAAAAATAAGTTTGTAGCGATTACTTCTTGAAAACTATAAGTGATATTGATATGGGACTTTTTCTAAAATGATCAGCATGACATGATGGTTATTCAAGTCGAACATTATTTTGATTCGACGTTAAACATGGCTGCCAGTGGCCATCTTTGTTTACATAGAGTTATATAATGATAACTTGTAGCGACTACTCCTCTGAAACTACTTGACGGATTTTCATGAAACTTCACACGAATGTTGCTCTTGATGTCTAATTGATCTTAGCAAAATTTCAGGTCGGCCGGAAATTCAAGATGGCCGCCATGGCTAAAAATAGATTTTTAAAAAATAAGTTTGTAGCGACTACTTCTTGAAAATTATAAGAGATATTGATATGGGACTTTTTCTAAAATGATCAGCATGACATGATGGTTATCCGAGTCGAACATTATTTTGATTCAATGTTAAACATGGCTGTCAGTGGCCATCTTTGTTTACATAGAGTTATATAATGAAAACTTGTAGCGACTACTCCTCTGAAACTACTTGACGGATTTTCATGAAACTTCACATGAATGTTGCTCTTGATGTCTAATTGATCCTAGCAAAATTTCAGGTCAGCCGGAAATTCAAGATGGCCAACACGGCTAAAAATAGATTTTCAAAAAACCAGTTTGTAGCGACTACTTCCTGAAATCAAAATCAATCAGTAGAGCTTCAAGGTCATTGACCTCTTGTTTTTTTTTTGTTTTTTTTTTATGATTTTTTTTTTAGCTCTATGTTGGACCAGTCAGACCAGTAACAGAGGAGTTACGGCTCTTGATTTAGTTAAAAATGCTATATTTTGCCTCGTTAATATGGTAGAGCCTTCATTTTTCATCTCATCTTTACCAGTTTCTTTAGTTATGGCCCTTGATTTAGTTAAAAAGCTATTTTTTGCCCGAAACGTTGAAAAAACTCGCTTCATTTATGTTATAAGGGCCATGTTAGCCAGTAGAGCGTCCACAGGCCCTCTTTGGCCTCTTGTTTTTTTGTGTTTTTTTACTGTTAACAGATATTATTAGAATGGAGGCACTTTTTGTGCATTCTGTAAGTTAAAGGGACACACGGCAATCCAGATTTTTTAAAAGCTCCCGGCGTCCGTTAGTTTTTCTGCATAAATTGCATTTGTTCAATCATTAATATTAATTATAAGAATATATAAAACGTCCGTGGCCGAGTTGTCAGAGTCTCCGACTTGAAATCACTTGCCCCTCACCGCTGTAGGTTCGATCCCTCCTAGGAATCTTTATGTGAGGAAGTTATCCAGCTGGCTTGCGGAACATCGGTAGTTCTACCCCCCCATACGCGAAAATTGCCTGGAGGGGCACCTGGGGTCTTCCTCCACCAGTGGAGCTGGAAAGCAATATAAAACAATTTGTTTTTGCATTTTATTAACTGTTGATTAAAGTGCACCAATAATATATTTAAACCTAGGGTAGAATAAGACGAAGAAATGAAAACTCACAAAATTATTTAATTATATGCAAGCAGGTTTAAAGTCAAAATGATAAGGGATAAATAAACTGTGACTCAATTTTCAGTGCTTGATAAGAACTTCAAGATTGCAGTGTGTCCCTTTAAGTTAATCAAAAGGTAATCCTTCCTCATTACCACCTCAACACCCTTAAAAAAGAGGAATGCTTTTGTATGCTCCTTGAAGTTTTGTACAGATAAAACTTCTGTGTTAGATGGAAGCTTTGTACAGATAAAACTTCTGTGTTAGATGGAAGCTTTGTACAGATAAAACTTCTGTGTTAGAGGGAAGCTTTGTACAGATAAAACTTCTGTGTTAGATGGAAGCTTTGTACAGATAAAACTTCTGTGTTAGAGGGAAGCTTTTTACAGATAAAACTTCTGTGTTAGATGGAAGCTTTGTACAGATAAAACTTCTGTGTTAGAGGGAAGCTTTGTACAGATAAAACTTCTGTGTTAGATGGAAGCTTTGTACAGATAAAACTTCTATGTTAGATGTGTTAGATGGAACTGGACCACCATTAATTTCCCATAGACTTACATTATAGCCTAAAATGGTGTCACACATGCCATCATACTCCTTCATACTTGAAACTGTCAGTAAACAATCTTCAAAATCAGCACAACACAGACATAGCAAAACATCAAGCTCCATTTCGGCTTTCTCAAAATTCAAAATTTTGCTCAAAGTGAAAGTAGGTATCGATTATGACGAATTCAGGTCAAATCTGACGAAGAACACAAACAAATCTTACCTCACAAAAAGTAGTGTCATTCACTTGCCTCAGCTCTGATTAACCTGATTCTTGCAGAAAAATATCTGGGAATCTACTCTCTACACATTAATATTAATCTACACTACCTGTGGACGTGCATCCATTCACACAGCATCTCAAATAACACTACTGTCAACTGTATATGGGACTACTTTCAGCAACTACCATTTTGACCCCCTGGTTCCCAGTTCAAGTCCAGATGGAAGCTTTGTACAGATAAAACTTCTGTGTTAGACGGAAGCTTTGTACAGATAAAACTTCTATGTTAGATGGAAGCCTTCTTATTCCAAGAGGAGTGGAGGTTAATCATCCATCACTCCCATATCCAGCATCTATACAATTACTGTGACATCAATGAAGGCAATTACTGCGATTTATTACCTTCCAACATTTGATTTTCCAGGAAATTGGATACAGTCCAAAGAAATAATATGCTGACTGAATGCATCATTATTTCGTTCTGATTAATATACTGCCAATTTTTACAGCAAATCTAGTCAATTTGTTGGATTTCAAGTGTTTTTTTTATCCAAATTATTAAATCCTTTATCAACTGATCTAGGGTTTCTAGATACCCTACTGGCTTATATTTTTGTCAACTTCTTCAAAATAGGGGCAAAAACTGAATACCATTACCCATGTATGTATGTATGTTTTTTTGTTTTTTTTAATAATTTACATTGCAACATTATTTTTTCTGGCCTTCTGTATAGTGTAATGTAAAACCCAATTCAGCTACACACTTCTAATTTATCGAACAAAATTCTGTGTATGGGAATCCTGGGCAAGAATAGGCCTAGCTCTGTATGGTTCCCGGGCAAGAATAGGCCTGGCTCTGTATGGTTCCCGGGCAAGAATAGGCCTGGCTCTGTATGGTTCCCGGGCAAGAATAGGCCTGGCTCTGTATGGTTCCCGGGCAAGAATAGGCCTGGCTCTGTATGGTTCCCGGGCAAAAATAGGCCTAGCTCTGTATGGTTCCCGGGCAAGAAGAGGCCTAGCCGCCCAGAAAAGAATAGGCCTAGGCCACTACTTATCCAGGCAGAAGGGGGAAAAGAATTCATGTTTGACTTTTGTTATTTTGCTTTTTGTTGTCTATTAAAGGTCTTCATCATGATCCTTGTATTGTTTCATCACTTGAGTGGTGGCAAAACGGCTGCAGCAAAAAATGGAGCATTTACAGAATTTGCAGTATCTCAGCAGTTCTACATGTGAGACGGTTCTAGGCCCATTCCTTGGACCTGGAATGTTCATTCCTGTTGGTGCCAAATAACCTTTTTGTGTTGCATGGTGTGCCGTAAAACCAATTCAACTCTACTGAGAGTAATAAATTGCGCAAAAGAATCTCCAAGAATAATATTTCTTGTAAACAGTTTATCTGTCACTAGATAATAATGCAGTCATAGGTAATAATACATCCCTAGGTAATCCCTAGATAATAATACATCCCTACGTAATAATACATCCCTACGTAATAATACATCCCTAGGTAATCCCTAGATAATAATACATCCCTACGTAATAATACATCCCTACGTAATAATACATCCCTAGGTAATAATACATCCCTAGGTAATAATACATCCCTAGGTAATCCCTAGATAATAATACATCCCTACGTAATAATACATCCCTACGTAATAATACATCCCTAGGTAATCCCTAGATAATAATACATCCCTACGTAATAATACATCCCTACGTAATAATACATCCCTAGGTAATAATACATCCCTAGGTAATCCCTAGATAATAATACATCCCTACGTAATAATACATCCCTACGTAATAATACATCCCTAGGTAATCCCTAGATAATAATACATCCCTACGTAATAATACATCCCTACGTAATAATACATCCCTAGGTAATAATACATCCCTAGGTAATAATACATCCCTACGTAATAATACATCCCTACGTAATAATACATCCCTAGGTAATAATACATCCCTACGTAATAATACATCCCTACGTAATAATACACCCCTATGTAATAATACACCCCTAGGTAATAATACATCCCTACGTAATAATACATCCCTACGTAATAATACATCCCTATGTAATAATACATTCCTAGGTATAAATACATCCCTACGTAATAATACATCCCTACGTAATAATACATCCCTAGGTAATAATACATCCCTAGGTACTAATACAGTTAATAATACATCCCTACGTAATAATACATCCCTAGGTAATCCCTACATAATAATACATCCCTATGTAATAATACATTCCTAGATAATAATACATCCCTACGTAATAATACATCCCTACGTAATAATACATGCCTACATAATAATACATGCCTACGTAATAATACATCCCTAGGTAATAATACATCCCTACGTAATAATACATCCCTAGGTAATAATACATCCCTACGTAATAATACATCCCTACGTAATAATACACCCCTATGTAATAATACACCCCTAGGTAATAATACATCCCTACGTAATAATACATCCCTACGTAATAATACATCCCTATGTAATAATACATTCCTAGGTATAAATACATCCCTACGTAATAATACATCCCTACGTAATAATACATCCCTAGGTAATAATACATCCCTAGGTACTAATACAGTTAATAATACATCCCTACGTAATAATACATCCCTAGGTAATCCCTACATAATAATACATCCCTATGTAATAATACATTCCTAGATAATAATACATCCCTACGTAATAATACATCCCTACGTAATAATACATGCCTACATAATAATACATGCCTACGTAATAATACATCCCTAGGTAATAATACATCCCTACGTAATAATACATCCCTAGGTAATAATACATCCCTACGTAATAATACATCCCTACGTAATAATACATCCCTATGTAATAATACATCCCTAGGTAATAATACACCCCTAGGTAATAATTCATGCCTATAGCTGGCACTGCATCAATTCTACAAGAAAGTAATATGGTCCTATTGTCGGCTATTATAGCAGTTCAATATGGTCCTATTGTCGGCTATTATAGCAGTTCAATATGGTCCTATTGTTGGCTATTATAGCAGTTCAATACAGAAATCAATGTAGACATTCTTCTCTTTCTGGTAGTAGCACCAGGGCTGGACATTGTCAAGAAATTGTTCATGTACATTATTTCCCCGAATTAGAGCCTCTCCCCGAATAGTTGCGCCCCGCACCACAATTTTTTCCCCCCACAATTTAATACATTTTTGATTTATTAGTATCCAAATATCTCACCCCAAAGAAAATAGTTATTTAAATTTTATAACAAGAAAACAAACATTTTGTTTTTTATTTTATAAGAGTGCCCCACTTGGCATTTTGCATAGTGCCCGGGTGTTACTTTATAGTGCCCGGGTGTTACTTTATAGTGCCTGGCTCTTACTATATAGTGCCCGTCTGTTACTATATAGTGCCCAGGTGTTACTATTGGTGCATAGTGCCTGGGTGTTACTGTTAGTGCACAGTGCCCGGGTGTTACTATATAGTGCTGTAGTGTTACTACTATTAATGCATAGTGCCCAGGTGTTACTATTAGTGCATAGTGCCCAGGTGTTACTATTAGTGCATAGTGCCCTGGTGTTACTACATAGTGCCCTGGTGTTACTACATAGTGCCCGTGTGTTACTATATAGTGCCCAGGTGTTATTATATAGTGCCTGGGTGTTTCTATTAGTGCATATTGCCTGGGTGTTACTATTAGTGCATAGTGCCCAGGTGTTACTATATAGTGCCCAGGTGTTACTATTGGTGCATAGTGCCCGGTTGTTACTATTAGTGCATGGTGCCCAGGTGTTACTATATAGTGCATAGTGCCCAGGTGTTACTATAAGTGCACAGTGCCTGGGTGTTACTATATAGTGCCAGAGTGTTACTACTATTAGTGTGTAGTGCCCGGGTGTTACTATTAGTGCCCTGGTGTTACTATATATTGCCCGGGTGTTATTATTAGTGCATAGTGCCCGGGTGTTACTATATAGTGCCCAGTTGTTACTATATAGTGCCCAGTTATTACTATTAGAGCATTATAGTGCCTAGATGTTACTATATAGTGCCTGGATGTTACTATATAGTGCCTTGGTGTTACTATGAGTGCATAGTGCCTGGGTGTTACTGTTAGTGCATAGTGCCCGGGTGTTACTATATAGTGCCCAGGTGTTATTATATAATGCCCTGGTATTACTATTAGTTCATAGTGCCTGGGTGTTACTATATAGTGCATAGTGCCTGGGTGTTACTATTAGTACATAGTGCCCAGGTGTTACTATTAGTGCATAGTGCCCGGGTGTTACTGTTAGTGCATAGTGCCTGGGTGTTACTTAGGTGCATAGTGCCTGGATGTTACTATTAGTACACAGTGCCTGGAAGTTACTATATAGTGCCCAGGTGATACTATATAGTGCCCAGGTGTTACTTTTAGTGCATAGAGCCTGGGTATTACTATAAGTGCATAGTGCCTGGGTGTTACTATTAGTGCATAGTGCCTGGGTGTTACTATATAGTGCCCGGGTGTTACTATAGTGCATAGTGCCCGGGTGTTACTATATAGTGCTCGAGTGTTGCTATATAGTGCAAAGTGCCCGGGTGTTACTCTAAGTGCATAGTGCCAGGGTGTTACTATTAGTCCATAGTGCCTGGTTGTTACTATTAGTGCATAGTGCCCAAGTGTTACTATTAGTGCATAGTGCCTGGGTGTTACTGTTGGTGCATACTGCCTGGGTGTTACTATTATTGCATAGTGCTCGGGTGTTACTATTAGTGTCCGGGTGTTACTATTTTTGCATAGTGCCCATGTGTTACTATTGGTGCATATTGCCTAGGTGTTGTTATTAGTGCCCGGGTGTTACTTTTAGTGCATAGTGCCCAGGTGTTACTATTGGTGCATAATGCCCGAGTGTTACTAATAGTGCATAGTGCCCGGGTGTTACTAATAGTGCATAATACCCAGGTGTTACTATTAGTGCATAGTGCCCATGTGTTACTATTAGTGCATGATGTTGATCCTTGTCAAATATCATTTTGATTCAACGTTAAACATGGCTGCCAGCGGCCATCTTTGTTTACATAGAGTTATATAGTAAAAACTTGTAGCGACTACTCCTCTGAAACTACTTGGCGGATTGTCATGATACTTTACAGGAATGTTGCTCTTGATGTCTAATTGATCCTAGAAAAATTTCAGGTCGGCCGGAAATTCAAGATGGCCGTCACAGCTAAAAATAGATTTTTAAAAAATAAAATGATCAGCATGACATGATGTTGATCCTTGTGGAAAATTATTTTGATTCAACGTTAAACATGGCTGCAAGTGGCCATCTTTGTTACATAGAGTTATATAGTAAAAACTTGTAGCGACTACTTCTCTGAAACTACTTGGCGGATGTTCATGAAAATTCACAGGAATGTTGCTCTCGATGTCTAGTTGATCCTAGAAAAATTTCAGGTCGGCCGGAAATTCAAGATGGCCGCCACAGCTAAAAATAGATTTAAAATAAATAAGTTTGTAGCGACTACTTCTTCAAAACAATAAGAGATATTGATATGGGACTTTTTCTACAATGATCAGTATGACATGATGTTGGTCCTTGTCGAAAATCGTTTTGATTTGACGTTAAACATGGCTGCCAGCGGCCATCTTTGTTTACATAGAGTTATATAATGAAAACTTGTAGCGACTACTCCTCTGAAACTACTTGACGGATTTTCATGAAACTTCACAGGAATGTTGCTCTTAAAGGGGGTACATCAGGACTTTTCTAGAAACATCTTAAATTATAAAAATGTTCCATTTCTTGATTAAACACTTGTATCAATCAAAATATGCTGTTAGAACCATGTTGTTAATGTATAAACTTTGAATACACCATAAAGCTAGGACGGAATCAGACGTAAAATGCTGAAATTAACAATGGTGCGTCACCTAGGATAGCACATATTACTGTGCTGAATCAATTTCTTTGCAAAACAGGGATCATTTTTAGGCTCATTCATTATATTTTGGCCATGTAGAATAGAAAATGTTAATATTTCTCAATTTTAAGTCGGACACTTAGACCCCATGAAAAGCCTGATGTACTCCCTTTAATGTCTAATTGATCCTAGCAAAATTTCAGGTCGGCCGGAAATTCAAGATGGCCGCCACGGTTAAAAATAGATTTTCAAAAAACAAGTCTGTAGCGACTACTTCCTGAAATCAAAATCAATCAGTAGAGCTTCAAGGTCATTGACCTCTTGTTATTATTGTTATCATTATTATTACTATTACTATTATTATTATTATTTTTATTATTATTATTATTATTATTACTATTATTACTATTATTATTATCCTTAAAGGTGAAATAAAGCGTGTCTTTTGAGCATATTTTCTGAAATATATGTATATAATATACAATCTGTTCAAATATTACACTTATTGGTTGTCCCGTTGCGTCACAGTAGCCAATTCTACCTCATAGCGCACACGCCCCGAGCTTCGCCCTTTTTGAAGACAGGTAAGTGTCACGAGACCTGTGACGTCATTGGTACTAAGCGATTAGCGGCTCCGCATTAAGTCTGCATTGTCTATGTAGGATTATGTTTTATGGTACGTGTTAAAAATGACGTGTACTGTTGCTGGGTGCAAACGTGTACATACAAAAGGACAATATATAATAATAATAAAGTTTCTTTCGCGTTCTAAATCAGGTTAATGATTAAGATTCGAAGTGTGGGTGGACCGTTGCCGACGAAAATCGCCGGGCTCCTCAAAAAAGTGGCAACATCGGAAGACGCGCGAGTTTGTAGTAACATTTTGAGTTGGATTCGTGGAAAGTCCATCTTTTTGGGTTTCTTTTTCGTTGAATTTGGAGAACAAACGGCCATGCCGATTAAAAAAACAGCGGTACCAACAATATTACAAAAAATGAGAATAGCATAACCCCGCCGTCTCTGAGCAAGTTTTATTCGCCGATTTAACCGGCGTTGAGGAGTAAATTAATAAATGAGGTAACATAAACGTTTTTTGTTCTATTATCTTAGCACTTCATCAGGTATACTGTGCTAAATTGTAGAAAGGTATATAGTCTTAGATCTTTATATACACCGTGATTGTTTAGCTGTTGAAATAGAAGCATGCGTCCTTAAGTGAATCAGTCAAGAGCTGACAGCGATAATAATTGTAATGTAGCTGTCTTTTTCAAAAGATTGCTAAAAAAGGTTCAGCATATAAATTTAAATGAATCCGGTGAACTTAATTATTTTTTAACTATATTCCCTCTTCTGTCAATAGTGTTATAGATCTTTATCTATTTATATATCGCCGTCCGCCTACATATGTCGGTCTCTGGATTTAAAAAAAATATGACAAAATACAAGACAGAACATTGATAATGTTACTAGCTACAATATTAGTTCAGTAATGTTTTATAGCAAGTAAAATAAGTGCCGTACAATATATACTTTTTATATTATGGTAAATTTGATCTGTTGGGTCTGTTAATGTTTCGATCTCAATATGTACATAATACATAATATCGTGCTCATAATACATTTGGCTATATTAATTAGATCATATTATGTTTATATCTTTGTGCGCGATAAACTAGTTTCCCACGCATCATATATCCGTCTTGTGCAGTACTCTTGTGCAGTACGCGGCTCGCCACGGCGGTATTGCACCGCTCACGGAATTACAATAAACAGGAAATGTGTCATAAAACTATGTTTCCCTAAATGGTGCGTGCTTTTGTCATATGCCGACGTATGTACCCTAATTAGGTTGTACTTCAATAGCGCACCGCAATAGTTGATAAGTGGATGTGCGGTATATTGTTAGTTGGGGGCACGTAGAGAGCGTGTCGTACTGCAAATCCAAATCTAATACGTGCCACTCCTCGAGTGTTTTGGTCACCAGGTGGCGGGGACTTATGGCATATATATACTCCCTGGTACTATAGAAATATATGCTGTGTCATTTATTATGTTGTTGTTGTTTTTTGTGCTTTTTTTTATCAATTATGTGAAAAATAAACACATACTAAATATATTTTTTCAAATGTCTACTTTTCGGCAAAAGTAAAGTCCTTATTATCTGACGCTCGTATTAATGTACAAGTATTAGACCATGTCCATGCATTCGGAATATACTGCATTTCGCCCTTAGTGTACCCTTTAAACTGGAAATCACCAAAACACATACCAATATTTTATTAAGTTTATCAACAAAGTAATCTGGAAAAAAATGATTTCAGATTACTTTGTACAAGATATGCGGTGTTGCCAGTGACTTACTGTCAGAATTTCGATAAAAACAGTTTAATTCCGACATTTTCATACACACTATACTGTTTTTGCGTGCTTTCCCTATGTACTAATGGCTTTTTTTGTTCCCAATGACGTCACTTCCAGTTATACGAGGAAGAGTTTTCCCCCTTTGATTTTTTCGATTTTTTAGCAATACCTGTTCGCCTTTTCGATTTTTATGTTTAAAAACATATTTTCACTAATCATACATCAATAACATAGTAAACATCGTATTTATAATGATATTTAATAATTAAAAACATCAACAGTGGATTTGTTGATTTAGGACAATGTTCATCTTTAACCAACAAATGTATTCCTTGTATTTATATTTGTGGTCCAGCATAAATGGAGTATCTACAATAGAACTTGCAGCAACTCTGCAGTTCAGGGTGAGAAGGTTCTAGGCCCGTTCTCCATATTTTATCTCGATGTACATGGAGAATGAGCCTGGCATGTTTATTCCTGTTAGGCCGCATGTAACCTTTCACGTGTTGGTGCGTCTTAAAATCCCAATTCAGTTATATTCATGTTCTATTGCGTACTGACATTATGATGAATGTTATGACTATGCGCATGTTTTCTAGTGGTCCAATGTAAATCATGAAGAGCACAGAAATTCACATTTATTACTTCCTGATGTAAATAAATTAAATTTTTTAAAGTTAAGCATTTGTGTGTAAAGCTGATTCTTGCTGAAAAATCCAGTAATTCAATATCAGTGAAAATAAGTTGTTTTCCCGTATTTTTTTTCAGAATTAGAAAGGAAGGAAAGTGCCAATTAGACCTGCTCTCATGCAGTCTGTGTACTTTGTTCTAGTAAATTATCTTATTTGATTAATTCTAATCATTACGATGTCCAAAGTTGGCATTATCTTTAAGCATATATATCACAAAGCTTTGACAGATTCAATCAGAAAGGAAAAGCCGCGAGCTTCCACATTGAACAAAACGCACAAACTAGCCATCGGCTGTCATGAACAAAATGCACAAACTCGCCATCGGCTGTCAGTCGAACAGGAAGATGAATACTAATTAGAAATTGAAAACCAAGTAATGTTGTTAACCATGCCATGGAGAGTGATTTGTTGCTTATTTCGTAATCCATGGAAATTAATTTTATACGACTTATTAATCAATTTTTGTCAAAATGAATTGTCATGGTCCACCATCGACGGTGATTTATATGAGCTGTACATGCAGCCTCTTCTGTAATGGATGAACAATTGTGGAGGTAGAGCGTCCGTCTCGCATTCTGGAAATTGTGGGTTCAATCCGCTGGCTGAGTCATACCAAAGACTTGATAAAAATAGTACTATAGCTCCCTTGCTTGGCGCTCAGCATATAAAGGTATTTCTACTACTGGTCTGCCTGGTGTATAATGTAACTGGGTGGGGGTATCATGTCGTCTATGGCATGGTGTATAATGTAACTCGGTGGGGTTTCATGCTATGTCTATGGCATGGTGTATAATGTAACTGGGTGGGGATATCATGTCATGTCTATGGCATGGTGTATAATGTAACTAGGTGGGGTATCCTGTCATGTCTATGGCATGGTGTATAATGTAACTGGGTGGTGTATCCTGTCATGTCTATAGCATGGTGTATAATGTAACTAGGTGGGGTATCCTGTCATGTCTATGGCATGGTGTATAATGTAACTAGGTGGGGTATCCTGTCATGTCTATAGCATGGTGTATAATGTAACTGGGTGGGGTATCCTGTCATGTCTATGGCATGGTGTATAATGTAACTGGATGGGGTATCCTGTCATGTCTATGGCATGGTGTATAATGTAACTGGGTGGGGTATCCTGTCATGTCTATGGCATGGTGTATAATGTAAGTAGGTGGGGTATCCTGTCATGTCTATGGCATGGTGTATAATGTAACTGGGTGGGGTATCCTGTCATGTCTATGGCATGGTGTATAATGTAACTGGGTGGGGTATCCTGTCATGTCTATGGCATGGTGTATAATGTAACTGGGTGGGGTATCCTGTCATGTCTATGGCATGGTGTATAATGTAAGTAGGTGGGGTATCCTGTCATGTCTATGGCATGGTGTATAATGTAACTGGTGGGGTATCCTGTCATGTCTATAGCATGGTGTATAATGTTAGTAGGTGGGGTATCCTGTCATGTCTATGGCATGGTGTATAATGTAACTGGATGGGGTATCCTGTCATGTCTATGGCATGGTGTATAATGTAAGTAGGTGGGGTATCCTGTCATGTCTATGGCATGGTGTATAATGTAACTAGGTGGGGGTATCATGTCGTCTATGGCATGGTGTATAATGTAACTGGGTGGGGTATCCTGTCATGTCTATGGCATGTTATATAATGTAAGTAGGTGGGGTATCCTGTCATGTCTACGGCATGGTATTCCAGTGTGGCAGCACTATAAAGTTGAATTGTTTCACTGCTACAAGTAGGCGTGCCAGTCGTGAAATGAATGAAAGATTGTTAAAAGCGATGTTAAACACTGTACATACATGCTATTATCACCCTTTCTAGAGTGTTTTATATAAGCTCTGCTGCGTAACTTGTTTTGTAATATATTGGTGTTCCATTTCAGTGATTTTTGAATATTTTCTCAGAAAAATCTTTCCGTGCTATTTTTCCATAACTCCTAGATGGATTTTCACTAAACTTTGTGGGCAGCATCAGTATGAAGTGGAGCTGCACATATCATTGTGGGGTACATGTTTGCAGGGGTAACTTTATGACCAGTGATAGTTCCAGTTTACTTAATAGTTTCTCTTTGATAATGGTGCAATGCATAGTTAACCTAAGCAAACCATGACTGACCGTGTTCAATCATGGTTAACCATGATCATCGTTCCACAGCAGTACTTTTTTGCCATGATGTCAGTTTATAAGTTCTGCAGACCCGTAGCCTGAGCCTTCAAATGTAACCGAGGCAAGTCCATTTATATAGAAGTGGCATGCACATCATGCCCCAGTTCCCACCGTTTTGTTTTCAATGTGTGATTGCTTGGTGTAAGTGCATTTTCAGTTCGAAGCACGATGTTTGTTTTATCAATGATTGATTATTTTTCGATTAAGTTATTTATATGTAAAGTATGTACATTCCCAAAATTCTACCGAAGCAGCTGCCTCAGTGTAGCTACAGGCCTTTCTGATTGACCTTGTATTGTGTATTCCCAATTCAATAGCAAGTCTGATTTCACTCACCATGACTTAGTTACATGATACATAGAGAATATGATGTTAGTGCCTGATCACATCCAGTTTATAAGGTGAGACTGAGAAAAACATGAAGCCCGAGGCTGTGCCGAGGGTTTCATTTTTTTCGTTCCGAACCTGATAAACTGGATGAGATCAGGAACTAACATGATATTCTATTAATATCATGTTGATCGTTTAAAATCATTTAATTTACCTTTTTTCCATTTCCCCCACATTTTTTTTCGTTTAAAAATATCCAGACGTCATCAAATATACCCTGACGTCCTCAAAAGAGATGCTGACGTCATCAAATATACCCTGACGTCCTCAAAAGAGATGCTGTCGTCATCAAATATACCCTGACGTCCTCAAAAGAGATGCTGACGTCATCAAATATACCCTGACGTCCTCAAAAGAGATGCTGACGTCATCAAATATACCCTGACGTCATCAAAAGAAGTGCACCTGACGGGATAGGAACGTAACTGCCGAGATAAGGTTTTATCTCAGGCACCCTGTTTCTCGGCAGAATTATGCAGATCGGCATGATCAATTGTATTGTTTTGTTGACAAATATGCATGTAAATCACAGTATAACAGGCAGTAATAACAACATAGAAATGAGAGAGATTCAGCAAGATTGATGACTGCCATTTATTGAACTGACACTTCGTCCACTTTCAGGCTGAATTTCCACAGGATCAATACTGCCTTTATATTATATAACATCATACTTATAAAGCTATGTTATTAGCCGAATAGATTATAGGGAAACCATCTTGGGTCCCTATTTTTAGCTCTACTGGACAAGGGCCAGCAGAGCTTAGACAAGTTCGAAAATCAGCCATATCGACCCAATAACAGCAGAGTTATGGCTCTTGATTTAGTTAAAAATGCTATATTTTGCCTCGTTAAGACGATAGGGGCTTCATTGTTCGTCCGATCTTTACCAAACTTATCAGATAGTTAATGTCAATGAAAGCTCAGACAAGTTCGAAAACAAGCCATATCGACCTAGCAAAAGCGGAGATTTAGTTATAAATGCTATATTTTGCCTCATTAAGACAATAAGGGCTTCATTGTTCATCCGATCTTTACCAAACTTTATCAGATTGTTAATATCAATGAAAGCTCGGACATGTTCGAAAAACAGCCATATCGGACCAGTAACAGCGGAGTTATGGCCCTTGATTGTGTTAAAAATGCTAAAATTTGCCTTTATTTTTATTTATTTTTATTTAAATTGGTTTGAAAAAGATTGTTTAATTTTTTATTTAATTTTTTTTTTAGCTCTTGGCCAAGTTCGAAAACCAGCCAGATCGGACTGCTGCTCCCAACTAAATTCCTTTTTGTTGGACCAGTAACAGAGGAGTTATGGCTCTTTGATTTAGTTACAAATGCTATATTGTAGAGCGTCCACAGGCCCTCTTGGGCCTCTTGTTTTTATACAAACGGTCAATGAAAACACACCAGTAGGGTTTATGGGTGTTAACATTTATTGCTTAGTAATTTATATTGATAAGTGCATATTTTGAAAGTTAATGATATTAATTAAAGTTGCAAACACTGATTGTCTCAAAATTCCTAAACATGTTGTATTGTGATCAATTGAAGTCACGTGGGTAAAAAATAAAAAGTCGCATTTTAATACCAGCTATGTCTAATCATTTCACCTTTCCTAGGAAATCACCCCGACCACCTTATTTCAGCCAAATGACGCCAGGCCACTGAGCTAGAGTTATAAGTGACGTTATCTTGCTGGGATAACATGACGTCGGGATGATTTCCTAAGAATGTAAAATGGTTGGACATACCCGTTATTATAATGTGTGACTTTTGTTTTTAGCTCTACTGATCAAAGATCAGCAGAGCTTATGCCTTGGTGTGGTGTCCCTTGTCTGTCCGTCCGTCCATCCATCAATGAACTTTTTTTGTAGCGACTACTCCTCTGAAACTACTGGATGGATTTTCATGAAACTTTACAGGAATGTTGCCCATGATGTCTAGTTGATCCTAGCAAATATTCAGGTTGATGTGAATTACAAGATGGCCACCAAAGCTAAAAGTATATTTTTAAAAACAAGTTTGTAGCGACTACTTCTTGAAAACTATATATGGGACTTTTTCTGAAGTGATCAGCATGACATGATGTTGGTCCTTGTTGAAAATTATTTTGATTCAACATTAAACATCGCAGCCAGCAGCCATCTTTGTTTACATAGAGTTATATAGTAAAAACTTTAGCGACTATTCCTCTGAAACTACTTGACAGATTTTCATAAAACTTCACAGGAATGCTAATTAATCTAGCTATCAAAACATATCAGTAGAGCTTCAAGGTCATTGACCTCTTGTTTACCCATGTGACTTTAATGAACACTATACAAAATATTTAGGAATTCTGAGACAATCAGTGTTTAAAATTGTTAATATCCTTCAATTTCAAAATATGCACGTATTATTATAAATTACTTTAGCAATAAAATGAGACACCAATAAAATCTACTGATGCATTTTCAGGACTGTCAGTATATATATCTAATCAAGTCTGAAATGGCCATTCTCCTAAATCCTGGTTGTCACTTCCTTAACACTGGGAGCTTTTTGTGGAATGAGTAAAAAGGAATTTGATCAGAGGAAACATTTTCTTTAAATAGTTAAAGGGACACTGTCCGTAAGTAAGCAGATATTGAGCATAACCAAATAACTGTCTGACTTTTATTCATTGAAATGTATACATGAAAACATGAGGATAGACCCTAAGAAGTATGTAGGAATACATTCGTGAGTTTGGAAAAAAAAAAGTTTTAATTATTAAATGTAAATAAAGTGGGACCCACACTATTTACCTTTTATGCGTTCACGTGACTTCCATAGCGCACTAGGTTTTCACCATAGTATGTATTGCGTAATATGTATAGCCCGCTTAGCTCAGTTGGGAGCGAGTTCCGACAACTTTACGCTCACGCACTTATTTTTACTGCGAGTCTGGGCTGCGAGTTCAAACCCACGAAGTGGATTTGCTTTTTTTTGTACCGCGATTGAATTCCGTTAAACAATCTTGCTTTTAATTAGTAAATATTGAATAATGTTAAGTGTATAATGTTTGCGAACATAATTATTGGGTGGTTTATAAGCTAAAAGTTACGGACAGTGTCCCTTTAATGCTTTCAAAATGGATTGGAATTAATACATTTTAAAAGAAACAACTATTCTGATTAAATGGAGGTTATGTAAAAACAAGAAACACATACTGTATGACCTTAATATTAGACACATGATTTGAACATTTTTCATGTAAATATGGAATAAACTGTTCCACTGGACAACAGATTTCAATGAAATATAGTCCTTCTTGTGTTATAGCAGCTGTGCAATGATGAAGTGAATTGGGGAAATTGCTTTTGAATTATTGTTTTGTCTGCCTGTATGGATGTTCCTGACACAGACAATGGTAAGGATTGTCTGCAATATTCCATAATTGCTGAATTTGGCAACTGAACAAGTTGTGTTTATAGGGACAGGCAGTAACTTTGCTATGCATTCATCCTCATCTATCATCTTCACTTGTAAAAGTCTTCCTGATCAAGGTTCTGTAATAAAAATGATCAATTTATTTTGTTCAAAATATGGCCTTGGTAGCTCAGTGGAAAAGATAATTTAGCGTTCAAACTAAGAACTGCCTCACGTAGGTTCCTTCCTGCCTCACGTAGGTTCCTTCCGTGGTGGAAACATGATTGGGAAACTACATCCTTTACCACATCTCCCTCTGAGGTGGCTGTCCCAATGAAATCTGTTATACCACATCTCCCTCTGAGGTGGCTGTCCCAATGTAATCTGTTATACCACATCTCCTTCTGAGGTGGCTGTCCCAATGTAATCTGTTATACCACATCTCCCTCTGAGGTGGCTGTCCCAATGTTATAGGTTATTGCATTTGTATGGCTAAATATTACTTGGAACGAGTTGTTTTGGCAAAGGACGACGAGCTTGCGAGTCGTCCTGCGCCAAAACAACGAGTTCCAAGTAATATTTAGCCATACAAATTCAATAACCTTTTTATTGTATACTTTCATATTGTTTTTGATCAATGTCAATTGTATGACTATTACTTTTCATTGTATTTGTGTTATTTTTTATAGCTTTTGATAGAATTCCTATCTTGCCATTCAGTTTCATTTTGTGCGGATGATTATTTTGCGCGAAAACGACTTCGACGTCGGATGACGTCATTAAAAACATCAAGGGATTTTCTGAAGTTTGTTTACCATTCGATAACGTTAAAAACAGTGGGTGAGTGACCATTTGAATTATTTTATCAATTTTTGCCATAAAAGGTTGTAAAAAAACTCGTATTTTTTGTTGACACTATAGGAAGGATTCCGTTATTTTTATTTGAAAGAAGTTCCTTATTTCTATTTCGCGGCTCTTAGCAAGCACAAGCAAAAGTTCCCGTGCAATATCAATGCGTGCAATATCGTAGAATATTGCACGCTTAGCTCAATGCAAACTAAACGGGACAATATGAAAGTATACAATAAAATCTGTTATACCACATCTCCTTCTGAGGTGGCTGTCCCAATGTAATCTGTTATACCACATCTCCCTCTGAGGTGGCTGTCCCAATGTAACCTGTTATACCACATCTCCCTCTGAGGTGGCTGTCCCAATGTAACCTGTTATACCATATCTCCCTCTGAGGTTGCTGTCCCAATGTAACCTGTTATACCACATCTCCCTCTGAGGTGGCTGTCCCAATGTAATCTGTTATACCACATCTCCGTCTGAGGTGGCTGTCCCAATGTAACCTGTTATACCACATCTCCCTCTGAGGTGGCTGTCCCAATGTTACCTGTTATACCACATCTCCCTCTGAGGTGGCTGTCCCAATGTAACCTGTTATACCACATCTCCCTCTGAGGTGGCTGTCCCAATGTAACCTGTTATACCACATCTCCCGCTGAGGTGGCTGTCCCAATGTAACCTGTTATACCACATCTCCCTCTGAGGTGGCTGTCCCAATGTTACCTGTTATACCACATCTACCTCTGAGGTGGCTGTCCCAATGTAATGTTATACCACATCTCCCTCTGAGGTGGCTGTCCCAATGTAATGTTATACCACATCTCCCTCTGAGGTGGCTGTCCCAATGTAATGTTATACCACATCTCCCTCTGAGGTGCCTGTCCCAATGTAATGTTATACCACATCTCCTCTGAGGTGGCTGTCCCAATGTAATCTGTTATACCACATCTCCCTCTGAGGTGGCTGTCCCAATGTAATCTGTTATACCACATCTCCCTCTGAGGTGGCTGTCCCAATGTAATCTGTTATACCACATCTCCCTCTGAGGTGGCTATCCCAATGTAATCTGTTATACCACATCTCCGTCTGAGGTGGCTGTCCCACTGTAATGTTATACCACATCTCCCTCTGAGGTGGCTGTCCCAATGTAATGTTATACCACATCTCCCTCTGAGGTGGCTGTCCCAATGTTACCTGTTATACCACATCTCCCTCTGAGGTGGCTGTCCCAATGTAATCTGTTACACCACATCTCCCTCTGAGGTGGCTGTCCCAATGTAATCTGTTACACCACATCTCCCTCTGGGGTGGCTGTCCCAGTGTAATGTTACACCACATCTCCCTCTGAGGTGGCTGTTCCAGTGTAATGTTACACCACATCTCCCTCTGGGGTGGCTGTCCCAATGTAATCTGTTACACCACATCTCCCTCTGAGGTGGCTGTCCCACTGTAATCTGTTAACAGGATGTAAAACCCCATTGTATTGCTTTTCAAAATAACCACTTTTCAGAAAGGGAAGACATTCGAGCCAAGAACTTTAGTTATTAAATTTGGCACTGTGCTCAGCTGTCCGTCGCCATTGTCAATTGTTTTAATTTATTGCTGCAAGGGCCCCTAATTAGCACAAATCAAAGTTTCCATGACTGAATTACTGTTAAAATGAAATATAAATGCACACACACACACACACACATCTATTGGTAATGAATTTGGAACTTGGCATTGTCAAACTTTATATCCCACTTGTCATGTATAAATAATTTTGACATTTTCGTAAAAACATAAAAAAAACGGTTGTTATAATATTTATTATGTGACCAATTTCAGTAAAACAGAATAAATTGAAAAATAAAAATACAAAAAGCACGATAATTTCAAATAAAACAAAAAGATAATTTGCACTGACGAATTTCACTGAATGACGAGTTTCCAGTTTATTACAGCATTAATAGAACCTCTTGTTACGGGCACTTGTTTCAGCCAGATATTTTTTTTTCCGACTTTTCAGACAAAATTCAACTATTACCTAGTAATAGCAATGGCCGCTAGTGGCCATCTTTGTTACATATAAAGTTTGTATTGAAGAATATTGTCATCACTACTTCTCATAAAATTTACTTTGGCTCCTCACGAAACTTTGTGTTAAAATTCATCTTTCTTTAAAATCTAAGATGGCTGCCATGGCTAAAAATAAACTAAAAATTAAATGTTGGTGATAGATTCTCCTCTAGCTAGAACGGCAAGAGTTATTTAATGGGATCTTCAATAAAGTGATTGGCTTGTAGGTCCTAAATGAAATTCTTAGTTGCCATCTTTGTTCACATAAACTTTCATAACCTAAGGCGATTGTTTACAGTTATAGATGGTCTTAACTCAGCATTTATGTTAATCTAGCTCCAGAATCAGCATGTTGAATCACACAAAATATGAATAAATTCAGCATTTGTTCCTGATTTAGATATAGTACTAGCCGGTGGTCTGCCTTGCCTTCCCCACTATTAATTGACCTTCATTACATAGACTAAAATAAGCTGAAAATGGTAAAACTTCATTATATAAACTATTGATTTAGCCAAGATAAATAAGAGAATTCATTGTTCTTATAATTTCAACAATTTATTCGTATTCTTTCTGTGTTAAAAAAAATGTGTTTTAAATCTATTTCAATTTACAATTTAAAAACTCTTTTCAACTGTCAAATCGGGAAAATTCATCGGGAAAATTCATGTTTTCTGAATTCTACAACTTCATCAATTTTCTGTCATGTTTGAGCATTACGATTATTGATCTTAATGAACACAATGAAAATTGGTGTAAAAAATGTGTTGGAATTTGATAATTACAAGAAAGGAAACAAACTGACGACAAGATTGTATAATGTTTGCATCCCGGAATTATGTTTCATTGTTTATCGCCTCATTCTCTTTTAAACTGATTTAATGTTTGCAGTGGCTTTGCGTAAATAGGTGAAGATCTCCTTAACTTTATATATATGGTCTGTATTGTCTACCGAAAGCCGTTTTATAATTATGTTGCATTTGGATCAATTTCTTCCAGTTCAATCAATGACACATCCAAGTTAAATATATCAGAAGTGTGTATCAGATAATCTTTTGCCAAACCATTTATACTGGTAGTAATAACCTTCACTTCAGATTTAACTTCATCAAATAAGTAGCAGTGCAAAGGCATTTTTCAAATTAGAAAATATTGGGAAACTGATAAAGTAGGTGTATAAATCATCAAAATAGTCCATCGAGGGGAGAATAGTTTATGAACTACCACACATACCAAAAAAAATGTGTTTTGTCTCCAACAATTGCCATATGAATAAGCCTAATTGTTTTTTCCAATTGTTTTGAAAAAAGCAACCTAGCTGATAAATAATGTATTGTTGTTCTCTTGCAATAAAACAGATGTTTATTTAATACAAAGCAATGTGTCAGATGAATGTTTCTTCCCTTTTCTAATTATCTGCTACTATATCCACAATTTGGTGTTAACCTGTTACATTCGCTGTGTAAACAAATGTGTACTCGTGTTCGATGGCCTTCATGACTTATCGTAAAAATGTCAAGGTCAGATTTGAACAATTCTGAAAAATGAGTAGAACCAAAAGTTTGATAACATGTGTATGAATATTTGAAGTGTTATTTCAGTAAGGAATTCAGGAGAATTATTAGTCGGAACAAGTTTCTAGTAGTACCACACATGCGCATTACCGCCACATGACAAGAGTTGTCGTTTCTGAATGTTATCAGGTGTTGAAAAATGCGCAAATACACCATACGCCATTTTTGTGAGATTAAATATAAAACAAATTAAAGACTAATTATTGAAGTACTTCATTTGTACATAAACTAGAGCGGAATCATCCGATTTAATACTGAACTTCCGAAAACTGCAGTTTAACAGAGTGTTTTGTTGATTTTGAGAAGAAGCCATGCGGCCCGGTTTTCCTCGCGCACGCATGCTGAATTTACAATTCTATTTTTCACCACAAAATGTCGCGAAGTAACACCAGTGCCACTTAAATCCACTTAATCCCCAATGGAGACTAGTATTTCATGCACAATATGAGACCATATTTGATTAGAAATAGATTGTGTGTCATAATTAAAAAAAAAAAAACATAATTTAATGAGTGGAAAGAAACGAAATGAGCGGAAAAAATAATTTCAACCTCGGGAGCTAAATTATTTTTGAGTCACAGCAATTTAAATGAGTCAGTCGGGTAACTCCAAACAAACAATTTTGTAATTTAGTCCTTGTGAATGCAACAGATTAGCTTGCATCTTTTGGTAAGTTTTAAAACTTAATTTCTGGGGAAAAAAATGGTGGGGGAAGAAGGAGGGTGCATTTATTAGGGGAGGGGCATTTATTAGTGGAGGGGCATTTGTTAGGGGAGGGGCATTTATTAGGGGAGGGGCATTTATTAGGGGAGGGCATTTTTTAGGGGAGGGGCATTTATTAGGGGAGGGCGTTTATTAGGGAAGGGGCATTTATTAGGGATTATACTACAGCTTTAACCCAGTAAAAAATGGTGTCTGATATGAGACCTACACAATCTTAAAAGCTCTCAGACAGCTGTATCTAGGGAATTATTAACCGCATCTTGGTATCAATGAAATTATAAGCTTTGACTGAACTATCGTTAGAAACATCAGATAGGAAATTTCCAATAGATAGTTAATACCACTGTTACCCCAGTATGTAAGAATCAGTAACTGTTGTGAAATATTAAATCATGATCCCGCAGGAGTTTAAAAAACTAATCAGACAATGACACAGATGTGATAAGGAAACATCAAACGAGTGTAATGTAAAACTAACCATTGTTCGAGGCGCTTGTTTCAGTCAAAGGTTTTTCAGCTTTAACCCTTAACTTGCTACATGTATATATAATGGACTGTTCTTTCTTTGAATTAAGACCATTCCATTTATGTGACAAAGGGGTGTTTTGGGAGAAATGACTGATCAGCAGCTGGACATTGTAAACCCTGATCAGTCTGCGAGTTTTGTCTTAAAAGTAAAAAAAAAATGTTTACCTGAAACAAGTGCCCAAATCATTCAAGAAAGAAAAAGGATAAACAAAAACTGATCAGTCATTCTGAGAAAGTTAGGTTATATAATATTGGTACAAGGAAGGTAATATGAGAGGAAGAAACTTGTTAGAAGCAAAAATCTTCACTATATGAATTATACGTTCTGGCTGTCACTACTCCATTGACTGATAATTTGTAACTCCCTTCTCTGGGATAGCCATTGCACACATCTAGGTGTACCAGAAGTAAATCAAATCCCATTGAGTCCAATGCAATATTGTCCAAGCTTTCTAGTTAGCCATTTTTCAAAATGAAGTTCAAACTAAGATCCACTTACATGTTCTTAGTCATGTGACCTGCCTCTCTAGAAAACTGCTGAGAATAGTAAGGGTCATGTGGCATATAAGAAAAAAAAATTCTGATCTTTGTTGATACCGTGAACAAACTGCGTTCATTTGGCACCTCTTAAATGTGTTCTACTTTCACTTTCAAAACTGTCAAGTTGACAAATAAAATCATACAACCATGCAATTGGTTTGTAGCTATCACAAACAAGTCAATAAAGTCATTTCAGCCAGAAAAACAGGCCTTATATACTCAAAAATGCCTTTTATCACAAAAAAAGTTAGGGATTATATATTTGGGAACTCCTTTCGACTACACCAGGCATGAATACCACAGTGATTTACTTCCTGTATGCCTCTATATGGCTTAATAAAGATAGAATGCATTGACTGTGATTCCTATTGCCAACCCATAACATAACAAAAATCATTATAACTTGCTGTGTGATCGTGCTTAACATACTCGGAGGATTGATTGACTCTGATTCATGGCCGCATCAAATAACCTGCCACAAGTGTTCACCACAACAAGATTTCACACGCAAAATCCAGCAGTAGCTTCATGGTCAAGGTCAGACTTAGAGGTCAGAAGATGGTTTATTTGAATGAAGTCATATTAGTTGTGTCCGGTGTATAACTTTGTCATCTGTTGTGTCCGGTGTATAACTTTGTCATCTGTTGTGTCCGGTGTATAACATTGTCATCTGTTGCGTCCAGTGTATAACATTGTCATCTGTTGTGTTCAGGTGTATAACATTGTCATCTATTGTGTCCAGTGTATAACTTTGTCATCTGTTGTGTCCGGTGTATAACTTTGTCATCTGTTGTGTCCGGTGTATAACTTTGTCATCTGTTGTGCCTGGTGTATAACTTTGTCATCTGTTGTGTCCGGTGTATAACTTTGTCATCTGTTGTGTCTGGTGTATAACTTTGTCATCTGTTGTGTCCGGTGTATAACATTGTCATATGTTGTGTCCGGTGTATAACATTGTCATCTGTTGTGTCCGGTGTATATCTTTGTCATCTGTTGTGTCCGGTGTATAACTTTGTCATCTGATGTGTCCGGTGTATAACTTTGTCATCTGTTTTGTCCAGTGTATAACTTTGTCATCTGTTGTGTCCGGTGTATAACTTTGTCGTCTGTTGTGTCCGGTGTATAGCTTTGTCATATGTTGTGTCCGGTGTATAACTTCGTCATCTGTTGAGGGATTTACATACAACATGGCAGACATTTTCACCGTAAGAAGATGACATGTCGCGCGCAAAACCCAGATTTTCTGGAAATACAGACAAATACTTCCAGGGCATTATGTCACTTACAGACATTTCTTGTTTGAAATATTTTGTTTACTAACATATTTCCCCTAGTAGCGCCTGGGCGCTATGCAAAGTGCAAAGGGGGCGCTCTTATTATGATTATAATTTTCAATATCTTTCCCCTCCCGATTGTTTCCTTATAGAATTACTGTAGGGCGATCTTTTACTACGACACCGGCATTAACTAAACCTAAATCCGACTATACCGAGTATATCACTGTCATCACTCTGTATCTGTATGATACACATTTCCCTGAACTTGATGATTACAACATGGTTTAGTTGCGTATGAATTAAATAATAATAAAAGATAAACTAAATAAGAAATTGAAAGAAGAAGATAAATAAAAGCGGTAATTTATATTGATGGTGACAGCGCTTTAAGGTTTATAAGTGTCATAGTAAAAACTCCTGTAATCAAATCCATAAGCGGTATGACAGACAGACGAACAGTTTGTGTTTTTAGGAAAAAGTAAGGTTTCTTAAAGCAGGTGGGGGCGCTTCTATTAGGGAAGGCGCTACTGATAGGGGAAATACGGTAGTTTATCTCACTCTTAAATATTGACAAGTGCCAGGCATGTGTGCAAAAGAAATGTTTTGACTGGAGTTATAGAAATCCATTGTAACATATTTAATAATAGAACTGTAACAATATGACATTCTTGTTTTCAAAATGAAATTAAGGAAAATTGTGCCTTTTGTTAGCACTTAATTCTAACTTAATTTCTAGAGAATGTTTTTATGTTGTTGTTTTTTTGTATTAATTTTCTTGTTTCTTAAATATGGAATTAGTAAATCTGTCCAAGACTATGTACTCTGTCTACTGAGAAGTGCTATTTCTTGTTCGGAAAATACAAAATGGATTTAATTATGTTGTGGTAAAATGAGAATGCCGTCTTCTTGCCTAACTGTCTAGTTTGTTGCTGTGCTTGTCCAATGCACGCAATAGTTTGCTTCTGTTTGTAGGAAATGGTTAGAGAAGTCTCACAGACCTTGGCTTGAGGCTTTTGCTTTTGTTTTCTTGCTATGTCTAGCTTGGTGTAATGTCTGACAATCACACAGGTTTATTTCAAGGTTCCTGCCAGATTCACTAAGGTCGGTCTGTGACTCAAGAGACTTTCAGAAAGATTTTCCAGTAAAAAAATGTATGTGCGGTGGAGGGATGCAACCATAACTTGATTCACGGCCACTTAAACACGGTGTTTCCTTCTGTTAGCTCCTTCAGGCAATGGGGCTGGATAAAGATAAAACGTTTTTGTATTTGTTTTAAAGCAAAATTCAAGACAATGCCAGACTCTAGTTAATTTAACAAACAGATTGTTAGGTATTGAAAAGTCATTATTTATAGCAAACCTTTGTTTTCAGACTTTGCTCAATGCGGGGCCGCACCTGCTTTATACTCCGAATGGGGAGATTCCTGTCTTGTGTACATATTAGCATCCAGCCTAATTAATATAGTATGAAGATGTGTCTGCTTCCCCTGGGAGTAGCTGTAAATAACATATATAACTGATAGTAGCACCTCCTCTAATACATTTAGCACCCCCATACACACTAAAAAAATAAATTAAAAAAAATTGATAGATTTCGTTGTTCTGTATCAAAAAAAACACACCGTATTTTACCTTGTATATAATACGCACCCGTGTATAGTACGCACCCCCTTCTCGGAGGTCAAAACTGGGGTAAAAAAGTTGTTTCCGTGTATAGTACGCATCAATATATTATGCTTTCTTTTTCAGATAAAGGTGAAGTCATTTGTTAAGAAACATGAACAGAAGAAGCTTTTCATTTTCATTTGTATAATGCATATTCAGACTGTGATGTATTGTAGTAATAGTGGTAAAATAAACTAGTGGGAGGGGTGTGGGTGTGTTTATTTATTTGTGTTGACAGTAGTTTTCCTAGATGAACCATTCAACGAAAATAAAAATAAAAAATAAAAAATAAAAAAAAATCACGATCGAGATAATTAGCGTACAAAAGAAAATATAATTACTTTGTGATGTATTGTAGTAATAGTGGTAAAATAAACTAGTGGGAGGGGTGTGGGTGTGTTTATTTATTTGTGTTGACAGTAGTTTTCCTAGATGAACCATTCAACGAAAAAAAAAAAAAATAATAATAAAAAAAAAAAATCACGATCGAGATAATTAGCGTACAAAAGAAAATATAATTACTTCAATCATTAATTGCCAATCTTCAGGGGAGTACCTATCTTGTATCATCTCATCAAAGAGCCAATTATAATGCCGCAGATAATTGTCCGTAATCCGATAATTACATCTACTAAAACACAACAAAGTCGTTGGTTACCGTAATCCATTACGCCGATTATACTAACATTGTGTATTCACGGGAACCAGAGTTTATCATAAGTGAATCAGATGTGTAATGCGTGATAAGTTACCTGTACCCCATGGCTAAATCTGGTAAAGGTCACACGGCGTGTCAAAGTGCATCCTCAGAAATAGTCGATACTCGCGGCAACTTCAAAGGATTATAAAAATAGAATAACCCATTCTACCCGTGTTTATAATGTGTCAAAACTGCAGCCGAGGTGCGATATTGTTTGACCCAATTATCAATCATCAAATGTGTACCGGTAAGCATGTTTTCACAAGGGTAACAAGCATTATTGAATAATTGCCATTTCAAAGTAGGGTGATTCTGCCTTTCTACGCCGTCTAAAATATATGTATTTCAAAATAAAGCAAAAACTTCATTAATTTTTTATAAAATATTAAATAAAATCCTATAAATATAAGAATAGAATAGAACTGTAAAAATACTACATGTACCCAGTATGTACCAGTCTAAACAGCTGGAAGTCACGTGATATTACGTCACGCGATATAGACAAAAAGATCGAGGGACGATTTTTCACACAATTTATTGAAGTTTTACAACAAACATGCAAACATTTATACAAAAAGAAGCATCATAATACACTTTATTCATTTATAAATCGGATTAAGTCAATATATTACTTATATGAAGCGAGTAAATTACGAAAAAATTGTGTATTATCGGTATTCTCAATGTCTGTTCGTCGTCAACGTTTTCCTTCCCAGACATCGATTTCCTGCAAGAAAAAAAGAAGTTCTTTTTATTGTTTCCTTATATTGTACGCACCCCACTTTCGGAAACCGTAAAAGTGGTAAAAAAACTGCGTACTATACAAGTTAAAATACGGTATATATAAATAAAAAAACACTAATAATAAATAATAAAATACTATTTTTTTATGTATTGCATTTTGCTTAGCGCGCAGGCCCTCTTATTAGGGGAAACAGATCTCACTCCTTATAGTTTGCTGTACCTAAAAACTTAAAATAAGTAAGTTATGCAATCTAGAATAAGTGTATCAGTTAAATGTTATCTAGCATATGAAGTTAATTAACATAACCATCTAGCATAATGTAATCATGGTTAATTACCAGTTTAAGACCATGACAGAATTCTTGATTAGAAATTATGCTGCATTTGATAAAATAACCTCAATAAAATATACTCCAGAATAGATGCTGCCAATAATGGCCATATGTACTCAACAAAAAAAGAAACTTTCGCAAATGTACGCATACATGTAGACACAACGAAAATATATTTTGTTTGGTCTTATATGTTAATACCTTTGTTAAAAGGCCAGAACTGTCATGAAAACAATTTTCCTTGAATCAGACTTGTACGCACAGTTATTCCCCTTGTTTTGATTTAAACAGCATTTCCGGTTCTTGTGGTTTAACACAGTTTTGTTCTATTGAAATAACCAGAAGATAACCCCAGCACCAAAAAGATGGAGAAAGTAAGCTGACCTGTTTACTCACTTTTGCGTCATACAGCTTTCAAGAATGAATATTTTCAGATTACCTCCCTTTAAAATACAAATATAGTGATTTCGCAATTTGAATAAAAAACATTTTTTAGCAGCAACACACTAACTCTGGTTTTTAGCTCTACTGGCAGAAGGCCAGCAGAGCTTATGGGATGGTGAGTTGTCCGTCGTCCGTCCGTTCGTTGTCCGTCCGTCGTCCGTCCATCGTCCGTCCGTCTGTTAACTTTTGCCTTGTGAACACTCTAGGGCCTTCATTATTAATCGAATCTTTACGAGACTTTGCCAGTGTCTTTATATCAATGAAAGCTCGGACAAGTTCGAAAACCAGTCGGATCGGATAAATTTCACCGGAGTTATGGCCCTTGTTTTGCTGAAAAATGCCATATTAAGCCTTGTGAACACTCTAGCACCTTCATTTATTATTTGATCTTTACCAAACTTGCACAGATTGTTAATATCAATGAAAGCTCGGACAAGTTCGAAAACCAGACAAATCGGATCAGTAACACCGGAGTTACGGCCCTTGTTTTTCTGAAAATGGTCATTTTCTGCCTTGTGAACGCTCTAACACCTTCATTTATTATTTGATCGTTACCAAACTTGCACAGATGGTTAATACCAATGATAGCTTCGACAAGTTCGAAAATCAGCTAAATTGGTTCAGTAACACCAGAGTTATGGCCCTTGTTTTTTCTGGAAAACGCCATTTTCTGCCTTGTGAACACTCTAGCACATTCATTTATTACTTGATCTTTACCAAACATGCACAGATTGTTAATATCAATGAAAGCTCAAACAAGTTCGAAAACCAATTAAATCAGATCAGTAACACTGGAGTTATGGCCCTTGTTTTTTCTGGAAAATGCTGTTTTCTGCCTTGTGAACACTCTAGGGCCTTCAATATTAATCGGACCTTTACTTAACTTTGCCAGTGTCTTTATATTAATAAAAGCTCGGACAAGTTCGAAAACTGGCAAGATCGAAATAATTTCACCGGAGTTATGGCCCTTGTTTTGCTGAAAAATGCCATATTAAGCCTTGTGAACACTCTAGCACCTTCATTTATTATTTGATCTTTACCAAACTTGCACAGGTTGTTAATATCAATGAAAGCTCGGACAAGTTCGAAATCCAGCTAGATCGGACCATTAACAACGGAGTTATTGCCCTTGATTAAGTTAAAATTGCTATATTTTGCCTCATTAAGATGAAAGGCATTCATCTTTCATCCAATCTTTACCAAACTTTACCAGATTGTTTATATAAATGAGAGCTAGGACAGGTTTGAAATCTAACTGGATCTATTTTGCCTCGTTAATTCGATAGGGCCTTCACCTTTCATCTGATCTTTACAAAACTTTACCTGATTGTTTATATCAATGACAGCTCAGACAATTTCGAAAAGCAGCCAGATCGGACCAGTAACAGATGAGTTATGGCCCTTGATTTTGTTAAAAATGCTATACTTTGCCTCGTTAAGACGATAGGGCCTTCATCTTTCATCCGATCTTTAAGAAACTTTACCAGATTGTTAATATCAATGAAAGCTTGGACAAGTTCGAAAACCATCCAGAATGGACCATTTACATCGGAGTCTGATTCAGTCATGGCCCTTGATTTTCTGAAATATGCTATATCTTGGCCTCATTAAGACGAAAGAGCCTTCATTTGGCCGGATTTCATTGAAACTTTGCAGGGATGATCAGTACCAAGCCTAGTTGTACATAGTCACCGTGTTCCAGATGAATGATTTTGGTGGAGTTTTAGCCCCTTTAAAGATTTTAATACACAAACTTTGTTCTGACTAGTTCTCTTGAACTGAACCCCTGGCCGGATTAAACGAAACTTTTTAGGGATGATCAATTCTATGTCTAGTTATGCAAATCATCGCCGTGTTCCAGTTGAATGATTTTTGGCGGAGTTATGGCCCTTTAAAGGTTTTAATACACAAACTTTGTTCTGATCTACTTCTCCTGAACCCCTCGCCAGATTTCAATGAAACTTTATAGGGATGATCAGCACCAAGCCTAGTTGTGTATGTCACTGTCCCGTTTCGGTTTACAGATATTTGGCAGAGTTATGGCCCTTTAAAGGATTTTGATACCACAATTTTTTTCTGGGCTAGTTTTCCTGAACCCCTGGCTGGATACAGACGAAACTTGACAAGGATGATCAGTATCAAGCCTAGTTGTGCATGTCATCGCCATATTTCGGTTGAATGATTTTTGGCGTAGTTGTGACCCTTTAAATGTTTTAATACACAAACTTTGTCCAGATTAGTCTCTTCTGAACTCTTTGCCAGATTTCAGCGAATCTTGTCGAGGATGATCACCTGTCATTGCCTGGTTCTGGTTGAATGATTTTTGAAAGACTTATGGCCCCTTATACATAAAATTTATCTTGAGCCAGTAGAGCGTCCACAGGCCCTCTTGGGCCTCTTGTTGATGATTATTATATTGATCAGAATGATTGAGTGATTTTATCTAGATTGGTGTACAAAGTGTAACAAAGTCAACCCTGTGCAAATCACAGCTTAAAATGCGGAAGTTTCTTTTTTTGTTCAGTATATGTATTGGTAGCAGGGTATGCCTTAGACTGTATGCTGTATTTTGTTGTGATCCTGTAGCAGTTTTATGATCTATTGATTGAGAACCAGTCCATATTGTTTGCGAGCATCAAACTTTGAGCAGTTGCAAGTGTTTTCTGTGGTGAGCGAGGAAAGTGATTTTATAAGTTTTACCTTGTTTCTTGGATAATCTGCACTCTGAAATCAATCTCTCGGAATATTGGAACATTGGAATATTGGAATATTGGAACATTGGAATATTGGAACATTGGAGCGCCGTATTTTAAACGAAGTTGTTAACATTAGTGTCTATTTTAAATAATTGTATGTTGTTTTTCAGAACATTGAATGAATGAATGAATGGTGTTTTACAGCACGTCGACACATAAATAGGTCATATTGTGCGCAAAAATTGATGAAAAATGAAGAAATGAAGTATTAATTAAAATTAATGTAAATATATAAAGATAAAACTATTAAAAAATAAGGGATGATAAGGTGTAATATAAACTATATGTAATCAACAAATGCCCGTCAACGGGTATATAAACAAGTAAATATATATAAGAACACATTATAATGATTTATATAGTCTGATCTCTTTTAGGAAATCTAAAACAAGACTAAAATCTATAGTATCAAATAACTCTTTCATAGTATTAACATTGTAGTACCTTTGACGCATAGGATAAAAGTCTACACATTCCAATAAGATGTGTTTGACCATTAACGGTGCAAAGCAGGGTATACATTCTGGTAATTGCTCAGCTTGTAATTAATATGAATGAGTATAACGTGTATGTCCTATCCTGCACCGGGCTAGGAGAACTTCTTCTCGACGAATGGGTCAACTAGAAGAACGCCATTCTCCAAGTAACGGTTTAATTGAATGGAGTTTATTGTTAACGGACAAATCCCAAGCGGCTTGCCAAGAGTTACAAATAAATGTGTTAATACAACTTTTAAAATCAGTATAAGGTAATTTAGTATTAGATATATGTAAACCTAATGCTGCTTTAGCAGCACTATCAGCTCTATCATTACCACATATTCCTACATGGCTTGGAAGCCAGCAGAAAATAATAACATTATCAACTATAAGAGAATTGTACTTTTCTAAAAGCTGAAGCACAACTGGGTTATCATGTTTCATATTACCCAGTGCTTGAAGAGATGAAAGGGAATCAGAAAAGATTACAAAATGGTCATCATCAGATTCCTGAATATAATTTTAGGCAAGTTCAATTGCCTTTAGTTCAGCTGAAAAGATAGAGGCCTTGTCAGGCAGGTGGCTCTTTATGCTGTGTTTGTGAATAACAGCTGCTGCAGCTACCTTATCTCCATCTTTAGAACCATCTGTGTATATATGTTGAAAGTTAGGCCATAAATAATTAATTACCTGGTTCTAAGGCCCGCCCGCATGTCTTTTTTTGGTGCCGCATTGCCGATTTTATCTCAAAAGGAATAAAATAAAAATTGGAAATGCGCTACGGAAATTTCGAAAAAAAAGTTCCGCATAAAAGTTTGTTCCGGTTTTTACATGCAACCACCTCATGGGGAATCCCCTTGTCGGTAGACTGGTGCGCGGCCGACTATCTGCCGCTCTGCTCGCTAGCTTGTGAGTGTTGCAGTCGTACGGGTACCAATCGAGGAGAGTCAGACGCTTGAGACGCTTGGAACTAGTAGGTGCTACAGAACAGGCGATTTATTCAAGCGTCTAATCGACAAAGTCTCACAACAACATGCAATAAATACAAATATAGGGACTTATTGTGTGTGAAATAAGCATAAGTCGGGAAGAAATGATAAGGTAATGATCGACAATAGAGATGAGCTGATCCAACTGGTTATTGCACATGAATTTCGAGATATTTTGCATCAATACATGTATTGGAATTAAAAGTTTGGATAAAAAAAAATCGCCCGCGTGTCTGTTGACCACTGTAAAATTGTAAAAAAAAATGCGCCTGCCCGCATCTCTTCTCAGAAAAAGTGGCCTGAGAACCAGGTAATTAATTTTTTGTGGCCTTACTGTATTTCGATTTAATTTCATTAAATTTTCTTTGAAAGACAGTAGGGTCTGTACTGGATTTGTTACTATTACAAAGATCAAAAATAATTGTTGGTGTTTCCAAAGTCCACGGTGGAATTTGTGGTACTTTGTACTTGGCAATTAAATTCAGGTCGATTTCAGTGTCTCTTAATTTTGGTTTAATACAAAGACCAAATGATTGAATGGCCTTTGGTTTTCGATCAAAAAGAGGTTCATAACTTGGATTAAAATCATAATCGAAAGTTGGGTTTGAAGGGCTAATTTGTGAATCCTTCTTCAGTGTCTCTTAATTTTGGTTTAATACGAAGACCAAATGATCGAATGGCCTTCGGTTTTCGATCAAAAAGAGGTTCATAACTTGGATTAAAAACATGATCGAAAGTTGGGTTTGAAGAGTTAGACTTTAATTGTATTGTAGGGCTAATTTTCAGAACATTGGGAATCCTTCTTAAGAAATGAAATGCTTTTGCTTCTCGTTAAAAATGAAATGGTTTTACTTCTCATTTACACACCATATTACGTTATATTGGGTTGATGAGATGAAGGATGTCTGTTTTATGAAATCTAGATTCTGATGGTTCAGTTATTTCACAATTCATTGGATATTGTGAAAGTCGGGTTTGGTAATAATTGTGTAACTGTCGTTCTTTCATTATTTAAAACAAAGGATACATTCTGCCCATGCTCTAGTTATTATATACAATACTTCTATCAACCAGCAAGTAAGGTGCATCATGTGCACGTGTATTTGGTTTAAATAGATAACGTCCCACAGGCAAGTTACATAACTCTACAACCTATTTTGACAAAGTCATACCCCTTTTTAGCTCACCTGAGCCGAAGGCTCAAAGGTGAGCTATTGGGATCACTCTTCGTCCGTCGTCCGTCGTCCGTCGTCGTCGTCGTCCGTCGTTGTCGTCCGTCGTCGTCGTCCGTCGTTAACTTTTGCTTCAAATAACTTCTCCTCAGAAACCTCTTGTCTAATTTTGACCAAACTTCACGTGGATGATCCTTAGGTGAATGCTTTTTAGATTTGTTAAAATTAGGTCAGCGCGACATCCAAGATGGCCGCCATTACCATATATGGTTGAAACCTTAAAAAATCTTCTTCTCAAGAACCGCTGGATAGATTTCGACAGTTTTTCTTTTAAAATGATCGCCAACGTCTAGACTATCAAGTTTGTTCAAATGAAGTCCCCGGGGTCAAAAATGGCCATGCCCCAATGGTCCAAAGTTCGTATCTTGAGATTTTGCATGTTTTTCATATAGACATATAGGAAAAAACTTTAAAAAATCTTCTTCTCTGAAACCACAAGGCACAGAGATCTCATGTATTACATGTAGCATCAGCTTATGGTCCTCTACTAAGTTTGTTCAAATGGTGACCCTGGGGTCAAATTTGTCCCTGCCCCGGGGGTCACAGTTTAACATAGACTTATATAGGATTTTTTTTTAAAAATCTTCTTCTCAGAAACTGCAAGAGCCAGAGGTTTGATATTTTGCATTTACTATAAGCTTATGGTCCTTTACCAAGTTTGTTCAAATGGTGACCCAGGGGTCACATTTGGCCCCGCCCCGGGGGTCACAGTTTTACATAGGCTTGTATAGGGAAAAACTGAAAAAAAATCTTCTTCTCTGGAACCACATGGCACGGAGCTCTCATGTATTAATGTAGCATCAGCTTATGGTTCTCTACTTAGTTTGTTCAAATGGTGACCCTGGGGTCGAATTTGTCCCCGCCCTGGGGGTCACAGTTTTACATAGATATGAATAGGGAAAAACTTAAAAAGCCTTCTTCTCTGAAACTGCAAGAGCCAGATGTTTAATAATTTGCTTTTGCTATAAGCTCATGGTCCTCTACCAATTTTGTTCAAATGGTGACCCAGGGGCCACATTTGGCCCCGCCCCGGGGGTCACAGTTTTACATAGGCTTGTATAGGGAAAAACTGAAAAAAATCTTCTTCTCTGGAACTGCAAGAGCCAGAGGTTTAATATTTTGAATTTACTATTAGATTATGGTCCTCTACCAAGTTTGTTCAAATGATGACCCAGGGGTAAAATTTGACCCAACTCCGTGGGTCACAGTTTTACATAGACTTATATAGGAAACACATTAAAGACTTCTTCTCTGGAACTACAAGAGCCAGAGGTTTAATATTTTGCATTTACTATACTCTTATGGTCCTTTACCAAGTTTGTTCAAATGGTGACCCTGGGTTCACATTTGGCCCCACCCCAGTGGTCACGTTTTACATAGACTTGTATAGGGAAAAACTTAAAAAATCTTCTTCTCTAAAACCACAAAGCACACAGCTCTCATATATTACATGTAGCCCTGGGGTCACATTTAGCTCTGCCCAAGGTGTTATTCTCTAGCACCTTCATTTTATATTCGATCTTTACCAAACTTTGTCAGTGTCTTAAACTGTCTATATCAATGTTGTTATACACAACAGAGCCCACATTTCTTGAACAACCTTAACCAAACTTGCACAGATTGTATAGGACCATATGATTTCGAAGAAGTTCGATTATGTGCCAGTACTCAGATGATCGCTTTAGGGCCATCTTGGCCCTGGCCCTCTTTTATTGGTTCAAATTAACTCAGGTGAGCGATATAGGGCCATCATGGCCCTCTTGTTATGCTTAAGTTCAATTTGAGCATGTAAACTAATAATCTGTACCCTGGACGGATTTGAATGAAACTTCACACCTGTAATCGGTAATAAACAGTAAGCCATTTACAAGTCACATAACTCTGCAACATATTTTGGCACAGTTATGCCCCTTTTTTTTACTCGGGCAGAATGTGTAACAGCTAATATCTGTTTAACCACAGCACAGATTGGAATGAAACTTTACATACTGTATTCAGTATCAATAAATAACATTCTGTGTGCAAGATATATAACTCTGAAACTTATTTTGGCACAGTTATGCCCCTTTTTAACTTAAGCAAATAGAGCTTTTGTATTCTCTTGGTTGTGTTTATGTTGACAGGGGCGTAGCTGTGCCTTAATCAGTGTGTAGGCACAAGGTCTAGTGCAGGGGCGTAGCTGTGCCTAAATCATTGTGTAGGCACAAGGTCTAGTGCAGGGGCGTAGCTGTGCCTAAATCAGTGTGTAGGCACAAGGTCTAGTGCAGGGGCGTAGCTGTACCTAAATCATTGTGTAGGCACAAGGTCTAGTGGGGTCCGGGGGCATGCTCCCCCATATTATTTTTTTTAGAAGGTAGGCAAATCCTGCATTCTGACTGCATTTTAAGCAGCAAACAATATGTTTTTAACCCGTGATTTAAAGCTTTTTAATCTGCTATTTTGCAACAAAAACATCGGAACAGAACAAAATAACATATATTAATATGAATACTTGCTTTCTGAAAATCTTTCGAAATCTTGCACAATCATGGTGTGTTTGCTTCTGAAAGACCGCGAGCAAAACCAGTTAAGACTTTTATTTTCTGAAAAGACTGGGAGTAAAAATTGGTATGGGCTGACCATACGCCTCCACCCACTGCCCCACTCAGTTTATTGCATTTTTGGTTTTTCTTTTTTTTGATTTCTGGGGACAGTGTGTAGGCACATACGTGCCTACAGTGCCTATAGGCAGCTACGCCACTGCCAGAGGAACTCCCTCATCAGTTTTTATTTACACATATTTGCATGATAGTTTAACAGAATCTAGTCTCTTCTTCAAGCTCTTACCACACTTTGCCATTAGATATTTGAATATAATTGAGTTTTATGGCACATTTATCAGATGTAATAAACCATCACAACTTATGCTTTTAACTGGAAAATACATTTTCTTCCTGCTGAAAGTTGTAGCTATATAGGACTTGTCATTATCCATACCTTAATTTAATTAAAATTATCCTCCTCAGTGCAGAGTTGTCATTATAGTCTTTCTGTTTAAAATGTAAAATGAGAAAATGAAGATTTTGCAGTTTTACACAGTGTCGTGCCAGATTATAATTATCAAGTTTGAGTATGTGAGTATGTGAGTGCCCAGTCTATACTTCTAAGATGTCGGATTTGACATTTCCCCAAGAGAATAAACTTGTGTGTAATGTCAATTACAGAGGACATAATTGGAATTTAGATGTTTATTGTTAGCATTAATTGGACTCCTGAACAACACTGTCATTGCCGACTTGGCATTGCTGCCCTTAGAGTGCATCTAAACTGGATATCCTGCATGAGACACAACTACAGACTACAGACACAGTCAAGTACTGTCTCTGTCTGAATACAGACTACAGACAGTCAAGCACTGTCTCTTTCTGAATACAGACTACAGACACAGTCAAGCACTGTCTCTGTCTGAATACAGACTACAGACACAGTCAAGCACTGTCTGCCTGCTGAATACAGACTACAGATACAGTCAAGCACTGTCTCTGCCTGCTGAATACAGACTACAGACACAGTCAAGCACTCTCTGCCTGCTGAATACAGACTACAGACACAGTGAAGCACTGTCTCTGCCACTGAATACAGACTACAGACACAGTCAAGCACTGTCTCTGCCTGCTGAATACAGACTACAGACACAGTCAAGCACTCTCTGCCTGCTGAATACAGACTACAGACACAGTGAAGCACTGTCTCTGCCACTGAATACAGACTACAGACACAGTCAAGCACTGTCTCTGCCTGCTGAATACAGACTACAGACACAGTCAAGCACTCTCTGCCTGCTGAATACAGACTACAGACACAGTGAAGCACTGTCTCTGCCACTGAATACAGACTACAGACACAGTCAAGCACTGTCTCTGCCTGCTGAATACAGACTACAGATACAGTCAAGCACTGTCTCTGCCTGCTGAATACAGACTACAGACACAGTCAAGCATTCTCTGCCTGAGACACACACTGAATATAGACTACAGAAACAATCAAGCACTGTCTCTGCCTGAGCTATATAAAGATCTGTAGTTCAAAGACTGCCTGTATATATTGGAAATTGTGAAAGTTGTTGATAATTTAAATACATTCTTTGTAATTTGATACTCAAAGAGGATTTTGGAAATTGCCTTATAAAGTTAAATTAGGTTTTAGAATTGCTCGGTTTGAAATATTGGACAATTTCTCACTTTATTGGAAGTTATAAGCTTGGGTTTAATGTAAAACATATAAATGAGGTTTGTACTATTCAGCTTTAGAATTTTTTTTCTGTATATGTATAAGGACAGCAGTCAGGAATTGGGTGCCTCAAGGGTTTTAATATAACTTAGATTGCTAAATTTCATGATAGCGCAGTTCTTCCAGATTTTATCCATGTGATTTGGTGATTATAACAAAATGAATTTGTGCCTAATAAAACTTATGGAAAATAAACACAAAGTATGCAAAGATGAAGATGCATCAAATGAGTTTTTTGAATTGGTATAAACTCAAAATCCAATTAAAAATGGTGGTAACAAATACAGATATTTTGACAGGCTTTTTTAGATATTTATATACAGTATGTATCAATAAAAAATGAGGTTATTTACATTTAATCCTTAACCCATTAATGCGTCCATTATAAACCCAGATCAGATGCACAGGCTGATCAGGGTTTACAATGTCTGGCTGCTGATCAGTCATTTCCCCAAAACACCCCTTTGTCACATAAATGGAAGAACAGTCCATTATATATATGTAGGGGGTTAAGGGTTAATCATGGTGGATATAGTTTATTTGTTAACGCAGCTATATCAAAATATTGCCAATATGCATTTTTGGCAATCTATCGCTGCGGTTAATGAGTGTTTTGTCATATGATTGTCCACGTGATGTTCATGTTTATACTAACTGATGCTGTAAATTAGTTTGATGGCATTTCTATGTTGAGTACATATACATGTTATATGTCCTATTATGCCGGAGTTATTCTTGCATACCGGACAGGGATATCCGCCATTTTACCGGGACTAGATATTTTCATCTCACCCTAGGGTAGAGAAAAAATTCACGTGCGCCAACATCCGGTATGCAGGAAAACATGCAAAACGTTAGTAGCTGGCGGCGTCGACGCACAACATGTCTCTGATATGCAAGAAAAAGAATCTACCATGTGTATTCGGTTCGGATAGGAAATTCCAACCCTCGGTATAAGTGTTTTAATCGGAACCTCGGCTCTAAAAACACTTATACCTCAGGTTGGAATTCCCTATCTTCACCGGATACCCATGAAAGATTCTTATAATCTTAAACCAGTAACAGACAAGTGATATATGACAGATGATTACTAGCAATTTTCTTTTAAACATTTTCAGGGTAGACTATTATAGTACTCTATCTGTATTCAAGTTAGAGTTATTGCCCTTAGCAATTTTGTACTTGTCCGAAGCATGAAAACTACAATGGGACTGGAATGAAACTTCACACAACGATAGATGAGAGGAAATGCAGTGCATATTAAATAAGAGTTATTGCCCTTTGTAATATAATACTTAATTCTTGACTGGGGCATAACTTGAACACTACTAATGAAACTAAGAAGGAACTTCACACAATTATAGAGTAAGAGGAACTGCAGATTACAAGAACAATAATTCTATATGCATTCAAGTAAGAGTTATTGCCCTTTGTAATATAATACTTAATTCTTGACTGGGGCATAACTTGAACACTACTAATGAAACTAAAAAGGAACTTCACACAATTATAGAGTAAGAGGAACTGCAGATTACAAGAACAATAACTCTATATGCATTCAAGTAAGAGTTATTGCCCTTTGTAATATAATACTTAATTCTTGACTGGGGCATAACTTGAACACTACTAATGAAACTAAAAAGGAACTTCACACAATTATAGAGTAAGATGAACTGCAGATTACAAGAACAATAACTCTATATGCATTCAAGTAAGAGTTATTGCCCTTTGTAATATAATACTTAATTCTTGACTGGGGCATAACTTGAACACTACTAATGAAACTAAGAAGGAACTTCACACAATTATAGAGTAAGAGGAACTGCAGATTACAAGAACAATAACTCTATATGCATTCAAGTAAGAGTTATTGCCCTTTGTAATATAATACTTAATTCTTGACTGGGGCATAACTTGAACACTACTAATGAAACTAAAAAGGAACTTCACACAATTATAGAGTAAGAGGAACTGCAGATTACAAGAACAATAACTCTATATGCATTCAAGTAAGAGTTATTGCCCTTTGTAATATAATACTTAATTCTTGACTGGGGCATAACTTGAACACTACTTATGAAACTAAAAAGGAACTTCACACAATTATAGAGTAAGATGAACTGCAGATTACAAGAACAATAACTCTATATGCATTCAAGTAAGAGTTATTGCCCTTTGTAATATAATACTTAATTCTTGACTGGGGCATAACTTGAACACTACTAATGAAACTAAGAAGGAACTTCACACAATTATAGAGTAAGAGGAACTGCAGATTACAAGAACAATAACTCTATCTGCATTCAAGTAAGAGTTGTTGCCCATAATAAATTTTAACTTGTCCAGAACTTGAAAACTGCAATGGGACTTATTGTATTGTATATAGGGGTTGTGGTGGCTCAGTAAGACAGCATGCAGCATTGATGTCCTATTGTATATAGGGGTTGCAGTGGCCCAGTAAGACAGCATGCAGCATTGATGTCCTATTGTATATAGGGGTTGCGGTGGCCCAGTAAGACAGAATGCAGCATTGATCTCCTATTGTATATAGGGGTTGCAGTGGCCCAGTAAGACAGAATGCAGCATTGATCTCCTATTGTATATAGGGGTTGCGGTGGCCCAGTAAGACAGCATGCAGCATTGATGTCCTATTGTATATAGGGGTTGCAGTGGCCCAGTAAGACAGAATGCAGCATTGATCTCCTATTGTATATAGGGGTTGCCAGTAGATAGCGTGTTTGAATCTTAATGCGGAGATCAAGGGTTCCATGCTCGATGGCACCATAGGGTTACTTAGGTGTGTCCTTTGGCAGGACTCGATTTCGATTGTCCTAATGCAGGCCCGAGGACAGTTCCCCTAGTCTCGTCTGTCGGATTGGGACTTAAACTGGGAAGACCCGTATCTTGGAGTTGATTGTCTGAGCATGAAGAAGCATAGGAATGACAGTGTGATAGCAAGAGTGGGGCGAAGTTCCCATCCCCTCCTTTTGGGGTGGCTCATACAATATGTTGATGTTAACCGTAGTTTGATTCAGTTGAGAGTGTGTAGAAAAAAATGAAGTATTGGGAATTTCAGTGAAATAAAAACGAAAATGCGCTCAAATAAATGTTTTGTATTATTATTAATATCCTCACATTGGTTGGTTGATTGGTGTTTTACGTCACTCTCGGGACATTTTAGCTTTATATGACAGTCGCTTTTTTTCGTGGTGGAGACGGACGATCCACTTTTTCGTGGGTAGAACCAGTACTAATTATCTCCTGCCATCTGTAAGAAGTGAAACTGTTTGAATGTCGTATTTTGTGAAGTTTTGGATATAAAATAAATGATGAGGTACATAAATAGATGTCTTTGTTCTCCACGAGAAGATGGATTGATGAATAAACAATGTCATTAACCCAACCTATAAAAGCCTTTATTCCAATATTTCAATTATATAAAAGCCCTTATTCCAATATTTCAATTATCATATTTCTCTGGAAATCACTGTGTTGCATGTTATCAGGATTATAAATATGATTTATTAGTTAATGTGTATTGTCATGGATTCTATATCACTGTTACCTATAGTACTGTCCCTGAGACACTGTTCGCAAGTAATGCATTTATTGAGCATAAGCAAATAACTGTCGATTTTATTTTCAGTAAAATGTATACATGAAAACATGGGCACAGACCCAAATAAGTCTTTAGTAATAAATTTGTGAATTTGAAGAAAAAAAAACATGTTTTATTTCTTTTTGTAACCATTGTTGGGACTGCAATATTTATGTTTCTGTTGCTACGTGATATCCATTAGTGCATTAGGTTTTGGTCATACTATGTTTTGCATTTCATAAATGCTCAGTTTGTTAGAGCTCGTCTGTTATTTACCCACGAGTGTATTTTAGTGTGTGATGTGAGTTCAACCCATTTTTAGCTCTACTGATCAGAGATCAGCAGAGCTTATGCCGTGGTGCGGCGTCCGTCGTCCGTCCGTCTGTCCGTCCGTCCGTCCGTCCGTCCGTCCGTCTGTCCGGCCGTCCGTTAACTTTTATTTGTAGCGACTACTCCTCTGAAACTACTGGATGGATATTCATAAAACTTTACAGAAATGTTGCCCATGAAGTCTAGTTGATCCTAGCAAAAATTCATGTTGATGTGAAATCCAAGATGGCCGCCAAAGCTAAAAATAGATTTTTTAAATTCAAGTTTGTAGCGACTACTTCTTGACCAGAGAGAGGGGAAGTGATATTGATATGGGACTTTTTCTAAAATGATCAGCATGACATGATGTTGGTCCTTGTCAAAAATCGTTTTGATTCGACGTTAAACGTGGCTGCCAGCGGCCATCTTTGTTTACATAGAGTTATATAGTAAAAACTTGTAGCGACTACTCCTCTGAAACTACTTGGCGGATTTTCATGAAACTTCACAGGAATGTTGCTCTTGATGTCTAAATGATCCTAGCAAAATTTCAGGTCGGCCGGAAATTCAAGATGGCCGCCACGGCTAAAAATAAATTTTCAAAATACAAGTTTGTAGCGACTACTTCTTGAAAACTATAAGTGATATTGATATGGGACTTATTCTAAAATGATCAGCATGACATGATGGTTATCCGAGTCGAACATTATTTTGATTCGACATTAAACATGGCTGCCAGTGGCCATCTTTGTTTACATAGAGTTATATAATGAAAACTTGTAGCGACTACTCCTCTGAAACTACATGACGGATTTTCATGAAACTTCACAGAAATGTTGCTCTTGATGTCTTATTGATCCTAGCAAAATTTCAGGTCGGCCGGAAATTCAAGATGGCCACCATGGCTAAAAATAGATTTTCAAAATACAAGTTTGTAGCGACTACTTCTTGAAAACTATAAGTGATATTGATATGGGACTTTTTCTAAAGACATGATGTTGGTCCTTGTCGAAAATCGTTTTGATTCGACGTTAAACATGGCTGCCAGCGGCCATCTTTGTTTACATAGAGTTATATAATGAAAACTTGTAGCGACTACTCCTCTGAAACTACTTGACGGATTTTCATGAAACTTCACACGAATGTTGCTCTTGATGTCTTATTGATCCTAGCAAAATTTCAGGTCGGCCGGAAATTCAAGATGGCCGCCGAGGCTAAAAATAGATTTTTAAAAAATAAGTTTGTAGCGACTACTCCTTGAAAACTATAAGAGATATTGATATGGGACTTTTTCTAAAATGATCAGCATGACATGATGTTGGTCCTTGTCGAAAATCGTTTTGATTCGACGTTAAACATGGCTGCCAGTGGCCATCTTTGTTTACATAGAGTTATATAATGAAAACTTGTAGCGACTACTCCTCTGAAAGTACTTGACGGATTTTCATGAAACTTCACAGAAATGTTTCTCTTGATGTCTTATTGATCCTAGCAAAATTTCAGGTCGGCCGGAAATTCGAGATGGCCGCCACGGCTAAAAATAGATTTTCAAAAATCAAGTTTGTAGTCACTACTTCCTGAAATCAAAAATCAATCAGTAGAGCTTCAAGGTCATTGACCTCTTGTTGTACTGCTATTGAATTCTGTGAAAATATTTTGTTTCAATTTAGTAAATATTCAATAATGGTAGCTGTAATGTTTGTCAACATAATCATTTTGTGCTTTATCAGCTAAAAGTTACAGCTAATGTCCTTATAAAAGTAATGATATCAAAGGCAGAATAAAATTGATATCAAATTATGCATAATGTACTAAATAGGGTATGCTTTTCCATTTAATCAAATTAATATTGTATGTAGAATGTCAGTACATGTTATTACATGACAGTTTAATTTTTGTCCTGATTGGTCAACGAGCATAATGTGATGTCAAGGGCCAGAGTCTTTTCGGCTCAGGGTATCTATTGGGATCACTCTTCGTCCTTCGTCCATCCGTCGGTGTTGACTTTTGCTTCAGATGACTTTTCCTCAGAACGGCTTGGTCGATTTTGACCAAACTTCACATGGATGATCCTTAGATGATGCTTTTTAGATTTGTTAAATTTAGGTCAGCGGGACATTAACATACGTGGTTGAAACCTTAAATATCTTCCTCTCAAGAACCGCTGGACAGATTTCGGCAGTTTTTCTTTTAAAATTATCGCCAACGCCTAGACTATCAAGTTTGTTCAAATGATGTCCCCGGGGTGAAAAATGGCCGTGCCCTGGAGGTCCAAAGTTTGTATATGGAGATTATAATCCGCAGATAATAAAAAAAGTACGTAGATTTATATGAACAATGAAGTAAATTATATAAAAATGGTTCAAGTAGTTGATTTCTTTCAAAATAATCAGTGTTTGAAGTTTTCATAGTTTATTTTATTAAGAGAAGTAACTCTGTCATGAGAATGACATCTAAAAGACGGGACCTTCGTTTTACGATCTAAACAAATAACTCAGTGGTGTCAGTTACTTCTCATACTTCTCAAATTTCTCAGTTCAGCATGTCAATTAGATTAGCAACACAATTGACCAATTAACAAAAACACAGGATGTAACCTGTGATTTCGTGTCAAACTGTCAAAACACGTCGGTGTGTTGTGTGTTCTTGGGCAAGACACTTTCCCTTAGCCTTGTCCGTCGGATGTGGACGTAAACCGGGCGGTCCCTTTGTATCGGTCTATCCTCAGAGCAAGTTAAAGAACCGTAGAAATTTATTCGATAATAAGAGTAGGGCAGGTTCCCGGATTCCTGTATCCTACCCCCATCTCTGGGGTGGCTCTAAATAACCTATACTGTGTTGTTGAGCCGTTAAACAACATTCAGTTCAAACACCAGTCCAGCAAGTCCACCCCACACTTTTGTTTATGCAGTTTACAGTCTATATATAGCGGTCTAGAACCCATCTATGTTATGAAATTCACTGTTAGGTCGATAATTTATCACAAGCAGGGGGATTAAAATAAAGAAAAACTCAAACTAATGATGTACTTTATTCCAAGACAAAACAAAAATGAAAATGAAATGCATGTTTGTTGTTGTATATTTATACAGGTAAAACATTGAATGGTAACCAATTTATACCTCAAGTTTATGACCGACTGTCTTCGTCTTGCTTTTGCAAAACTTCGGCAAAACACCGTTAATATTGATCGAAACATTCTGAAAAAAGATGCAAAATTGAATTCCTGTATATTATCTGCACCCCACGATTTTCATGAAATCTGGGAGTAAAAAAAGTGCAGATTATATTCAGGCGAACACGGTATGGGGTTTAACGATGCTTTCGGTCATACGACAATAGTGTCTGCTTAATGCTGAACTTTATAGCGCTGCCACACTGGAATACCACACCATAGACACTAGACATATGATACCCCACCCTCTCACACTTTTACTGACACTGTACCGACCAATCCTAGAACTACCTTTTATATGCTGAACGTCAAACAAGGGAACTACTAGCACCATTTTTATGAAGTCTTGGGTATGAGCCAGCTGTGGATTGAATTCACGACCTCCTGCATGTAAGGCTGACACACTACCACTAGGCCCAACCAGAGCATTCTTGATCTTTTCAGTCAATTTGTACAGCAGGATTTTCTCCTAAATGATACTATAAAGAAATTATTGAAACTATCCATTAAAGGGACAATGTCCGTAACTTTTAGCTTATAAAACACACAATAATTATGTTCACAAACATTACACACTAAACATTATTCAATATTTACTAATTAAAAGCAAGATTGTTTAACGGAATTCAATCGCGGTACAAAAAAAGGAAAATCCACTTTGTACGTTTGAACTCAGAGCCCAAACTAAAATTACCTTTTCTTTACGCTCGCAGTAATAATATTGTGCATGAGCGTAAAGTAGTCAGACATCGCTCCTGACTGAACTGGGCGGGCTATACATATTACGCAATACATACTATGGTGAAAACCTAATGCGCTAATGGAAGTCACGTGATCGCAGAATAGGTAAATATTGTGGGTCCCACTTTATTTACATTAAAACTTTTCTTTTTTTTCAAACTCACGAATGTATATATTCCTACATACTTCTTAGGGTCTATCCTCATGTTTTCATGTATACATTTCACTGAATAAAAGTCAGACAGTTATTTGGTTATGCTCAATATCTGCTTACTTACGGACAGTGTCTCTTTAACATTAGAAAATCCAGAAATATGACATTTCACACTGTTTAAAAATTATCAGTCTTCATCTATTTAATTCTTAAACTTTCTTCGTGTGAAACTCTTTAAGAAGACATTTATTTCTTAGGAGATTGCTTCAAAAAAATCAGATTTTTGTCGACATCATAGCTAGAAAATCGTGTTACAAATTGAAAACCATGTTTGGCTCTAGAGCACTGGAGAATAATTGCATAAATTAACTTCATTGGCAGATGCTGAAAATTAAACTGAAACTAAACAGAAAATTAGATGGTTTCTTTATATCACAAATATTCATCATTAAAGTATTTTCTTTTGTAAATGGTTTCAATCGCAGTAAAATCCGAAGCTTTATTACACTGCAATGTAATTAGATTCAAGGCAATACTGTCCACTATCAAAGAGGAGAGTATCAAAGCGTGAGATACTAAATTATCGTTTAACGGCTCATCAACACATCGTTTATTTCAAGTCAACATATGTTATATCAAGTCACCCTCAAGTCAACATATGTTATATCAAGTCACCCTCAAGTCAGCATGTTATATCAAGTCACCCTCAAGTCAACATGTTATATCAAGTCACCCTCAAGTCAACATGTTATATCAAGTCGCCCTCAAGTCAACATGTTATATCAAGTCACCCTCAAGTCAACATGTTATATCAAGTCACCCTGAAGTCAACATATGTTATATCAAGTCACACTCAAGTCAACATATGTTATATCAAGTCACCCTCAAGTCAACATGTTATATCAAGTCACCCTCAAGTCAACATGTTATATCAAGTCACCCTCAAGTCAACATATGTTATATCAAGTCACACTCAAGTCAACATATGTTATATCAAGTCACCCTCAAGTCAACATATGTTATATCAAGTCACCCTCAAGTCAACATATATTATATCAAGTCACCCTCAGGTCAACATATGTTATATCAAGTCACCCTCAAGTCAACATATGTTATATCAAGTAACCCTCAGGTCAACATATGTTATATCAAGTCACCCTCGAGTCAACATATGTAATATCAAGTCACACTCAAGTCAACATATGTTATATCAAGTCACCCTCCAGTCAGCATATGTTATATCAAGTCACCTTCGAGACAACATATGTTATATCAAGTCACCCTCGAGTCAACATATGTTATATCAAGTCACCCTCGAGTCAACATATGTTGGGCCAAAAATAAAATTATGTTTGTTTCCCCTTCCCGACCGACCCACCGAAATTGCCGCGACCCGAATTATTTTTTCGACACTGGCGAATTTTTTTTTTTTTTTTTTTTTTTTTTTTTTTTTTTTTTTTGTCTTAAATGTGTCTTATAGGTAGCATGTATTCCAGTTTTGATCTCAAATAAAAGAAATGAAATAAAAAAAATATTTTGCCTACCTACCTACCCAACCCTTTTTTGCATGGGTCGGGAAGGGGAAACAAACATAATTTTATTTTTGGCCTTATATCAAGTCACCCTCCAGTCAGCATATGTTATATCAAGTCACCCTCAAGTCAACCGAGTTATTTCGAGTCCCCCAACATGGCTCAACTTTAGCGACAATTTAGACTAGCAACATTTCGTCAGTAGCAATTTTGTAACTGGCAAAATGAAAAAATTACTTGGAATTTCTATGGCTGTATAAGGACAAATATGTAACAAATAAGTATAAAGTACAAGATCATTTATTATTAGCAAACTTGCTAGCCTCCATATGTGTCATACAAATACAAAGACATATGAGGAAAACTTAAAATATTAAAACACCATTTATATGAATGCACCTGTTTCAAAAAAAAGGCAGACGTATTATTCTAAATTAAACACGCAAGGTATTTTGATGCACTTGCAAATTTTTGCCAAAACTTGAAAAGTTTACTCGCATTCTGAAAATGTCACTTGCATTTTGCCAGTACACCAGCTTCAATTTGAGTCCTCCTGCCCAAGTCAACATAGGCTATTTGAAGTTACCCATAAGCCAACCTAGGTTATTTTCAAGTTACCCTCAAGCCAGTATAGGTTATTTCAAGTTACCCTCGAGCCAACCGAGGTTATTTCAAGTCACCCTCAAGCCAACCTAGGTTATTTCAAGTCACCCTCAAGCCAACATAGGTTATTTCAAGTCACCCTCAAGCTAACCTAGGTTATTTCAAGGCACCCTCAAGCCAACATAGGTTATTTCAAGTCAACCTCAAGCCAGCATAGATTAGTTAAAGTCAACCTCAAGCCAACACTAAGGTTATTTCAAGTCACCCTCAAGCCAGCATAGCTTATTTCAAGTGACCTTCAAGCCAACACTAAAGTTATTTCATGTCACCCTCGAGCCAACACTAAGGTTATTTCAAGTCACCTACATAGTTTATTTCAAGTCACTCAAGTCATTATAGGTTATTTCAAGTCACCCTCAAGCCAAAATAGGTTATTTCAAGTCACCCCACAGAGAGAGAGAACATATTTCATAGGAATCCACTCCACAGAGAGGGGAATTTCATAGGAATCCACCCCCACAGAGAGGGAAATTTCATAGGAATCCACCCCACAGAGAGGGGAATTTCATAGGAATCCACCCCACAGAGAGGGGAAATTTCATAGGAATCCACCCCACAGAGAGGAGAAAATTTCATAGAAATCCAGAAACCATTCCATACTCTTACTATTGAATAGATTCCTATGGTTCTCCAACCTACTTGGAGGACAGCCTCGGATACACAGGACCACCTGGTTTATGTCTCCATCCAACCGATGAGGCTAAGGGAAGTCTCTTTTTGCCCGAGAACGCATTGAAGGAACCCAGTGGTACCGCGGCCATGAGGCTCAAACCTGATCTTCTCATCGGAAACCGCTTGATGGATTTCAAAATGGTCTCTCTGGATTCAGAGTCAAACCTGCTATTCACTGTGCCAAATTGTGACATATATGGATATGTGTTTAATGAGATGGAAATTGCTTGTGCTTGTTTTACATGTTATACATGTTATATATTTAAAGTGTAAGCTATTTGTTAAAAAACATTTGTAAATTATTTGTTTTGTTCAATCACTCTTTAATGACACTCATAGATAGTTCC